>CAUYRT010066050.1:0-14927 GCA_963574885.1 Lepilemur ruficaudatus
TCTGACAGTCTCTATTTTCAAATTGTGGTGGTTTCAGTGCTATTTCTACATATATTTTTCTACAGTTTAATGACTACTACATACATAATTTTTATTACATGCTTCTGATTTGTAATGTGGCAAAACAATTTTCTTTGTCAAAACTCTCCTTATAATTATAGTAAATGATGTTTGTGTACTATAATTTTATTATAATTTTTCTATTGTTAGGCATTAGGTTGATTTCTTTTGTTGTGATTGTTTCAATGAATTTCTCTGGGTTGTGATTTAGGATGGATTCTCAGAAGTGGAATTAATAAATCAAACTATACAAACATTTATAATAAGGCTTTTGCCAAATAATTCCACTTTTTATTAAATTTAGTCTTCTCCCATCAGTGACTGAGACTGAATTTTAAAAAATACACTGGAGTTTATATATACTGAATTATTATCCTCATTCAAGTATTCTGCACATATAGGAATGTTATATACTCCAAATACTGGAAGTCTTCTTTATGAGTTGCCTTCAAAGTCTAAAACATAACCTTTTAGCTATTTTCATTGGTAGTAATCTTGATTTATGAGAGTAGATTTGATTTTTAGAAATAGAAGTCTTTTGAATTCATGTCTTACAACTAGAAAGCAGAATAAACTGGATAATATTTCCTTTAATGAAAGTCTTAGTATATATCTACCTGGATGAGGCAGATTTTGACCTACGTCAGTCTGACTTCCAAGCCCGTGTTCTTAATCACTGGGCTTACAGTCAGCAGACAAATATTTACTGAGTACCCATTGTGTTCTAGGCACTGTGCTAGGAACCAAGAATAAAGGAAGGGCCAAAACAGACATATTTGTGATTCTTGTACCAATAAGACCCCAGTTTATAAGGAACCTTCTTCTTTTAGTTATTCTCTTTCAAGTATGTAAGTAATGGTACTTCAAAAAAGTCTGTCTTCTTACTTGATGGTTAGTGCTTGTATCTACACAACCTTTGATAGTACAATTTCCTTAAAAACAGAAGGCATTACTTCTTTTTCTCTCTCAACTGCTATGCATTTAGTATTGCTTAGTTAGTACTTGTTCTAATGAGTGTCTGATTTTATATTGATTGCTTTGATTCACTCATTTTAGATAAGAGTGGCATTATAATTTATCATCTCAGCCCTAACTTTAGGTGGTATATTAGAGAAGAGGTTTTTTACAGAGCAGCATACAGGTGCTTTGAGGATATTTAATAGGCAATTAGAGATTAGGAAAATTAATCTGACTTTAGAGGACTTCAAGGTAAATTTCAATTTGCGGAAAAAAATCTTCATTAAGATAAAAAGTGGACGTTCAATAAATATTTCTTAGGACATCTTTTATTCAACCATCTTTATTTTATTAAGTCATATTTGGATAATTATAGCCATACCTTAAAATACAGATGAATCGTTTTCAATCCAGTACAATGGTGGCATTAATTTAAACATTATAGAAACAGCAGAAATTGGTCTGAGACTTACAGAAATAATTTAGTCATAAATTTTGGAACCTTCTGAAAAACAATAGGCATTGGGCATTTTCCAACTCATTTCTCTTGGCATTTAGCAAACTGAGTCAATAGACAATTGAATTTTAACAGCCTAGATGCTTAAATCATTTCTTGAGCCCTATTTTGCTTTTGCTCAAGTCAGCATGAGTATATGAATCAATCATCAATTTTAAAGGACATCTAGAAAACATTTGATTTCATCTCCTGAAATTTTCATAATTTTATTTTGAATTCAGGATCACATGAACTATAGTAACTTCTTTTGATTAAGAATAATCAAGTGTTTAATATATTACTCTGAGAAAGGTTCATAATTATTTGAAATATAAACAGAGATTCAGACAAGTGTGTTTGGAGAAGATGAAAACTCACCATTTACTCATTTAAAGTGGCTGTTGAGTTTCCCAAACAGCCAAAGTTTGTTCTAATAATTAAATTATTTTTAAGTTAACATATTAAAATTATTTCATGGATGATGAGACATGTTTGGGCAAATAATAAGAGCCCTATTCTAACCTAAACCTTATGTTGGAATTGCTACCTCCTACTGATGGTGAGTACCTTGTATATTATAGGTTGGGATTTCCTAAAGACCAATCAGCAACCATCAATATCAGAATCTTTGGGGGTTCTTGTTTAAAATGCAATTCGAAACATCATTCCTGCTGGGTGTGGAGTGGTGGCTTGGAGACCATCTGAAGCAAAATAGTGAGACCTTGTCTTTACAAAACGTAGAATTAGCCAGGCTAAGGTGGGGCAGGAGTTTGAGGTTGCAGTGATCTATGATGATGCCTCTGCACCCAACAATATAATGAGACTCTGTCTTAAAAAAGAAAAAAAACAAAAGAAAACAAAAAAAGAATAATAATACCATGAACATCTTTATGTTTATAAATTCTACAACTCAGATTAAATTGACAAATTCCTTCAAAGATACAAATTACTAAAACTCTTTCAAAAAGAAATAGATAACATAAATTGTCCCATATCTATTAAGAAACTGAATATACATGTTAAAAGCTTTCCAACAAAGAAAACTATAATTATACTGACAAATTACACAAAACATTTAAAAGTAAGAGGTAATATGAATTTTATATAAACTATTCCAGAAAATAATAGAGGAAAATATACTCCCAAAATCATTTTATGAGATCAGCATTATTCTTGATACCAAAACGAGGCAAAGGCATTCAAAGAAAAGGACACAAGAGACCAACATTCCTCATGAACATAATCGCAATAAGTCTCAACAGTATATTATCGAATTAAATCTAGCAACATATAACAGGATAATACATCATGACGAAATGGGGTTTATTCCAGTAATGTAAAGCTAGCTCAATATGCCATAATCAATCAATATAATTCACAATATGGACAGAGTAAAGAAGAAAAAAGACATGATTTTTTTAGTAGATGCACAGTGAGCACTTGAAAAACTTCAATAACCATTGATGATAAAAATTCACAGCAAACTAGGAATAAAAGGAATCTATCATCAATCTTATTCAGTATTATTCTGAAAGTCTTTTCAATGCAATAAAGCAAAAAAAAAAAAAAGAAAGAAAAGAAAATAAATAAAATGCATACAGATTGGAAAGGAAGAAACATAACTGTCTTTATTTAAATGAGTTCATCAAGGCTGCAGGACAGAAGATCAATACACAACAATCAATTTTATTTCTGTATACCAGCGATTGGAAATTGAAAATTTTTTTAAAAAGGTACCATTTATAATATCACCTTGGCTGTGCAGAATCTTTTAATTCAATTAGGTCCCATTTATTTAATTTTGCTGTGATTGTCTTTGGGGTCTTCTTCATAAACTCTTTGCCTAGGCCAATAAGAGTTTTTTCAACCTCTTTTTCTAGAATTCTTGTAGTTTCATACCTTAGGTTTAAGTCTGTTATCCATTGTGAATTAATTTTTGTGAGTGGTGAGAGGTGCGGATCCTGTTTCAGTCTTCTACGTGTGCTTATCTAATTTTCTCAGCACCATTTATTGAATAGAGACAATCAATAGATCAAATAGACAACCTGCAGAATGGGAGAAAATATCTGCATGCTATACATCCGATAAAGGGCTAATAACCAGAATCTACAAAAAACTTAAGCAAATCAGCAAGGAAAAAACAAACAACCCCATTAAAAAGAGGGCAAAAGACATGACCAGAAGCTTTTCAAAATAAGCTAGACTAATGGCCAATGACCATTTTTTTCATATGCAAGTCACAAAGAAAAGCTAGTATTATTCCATTTATATAAATTCTAAGACAGGCAAAACTGAACATCATTAAGGCATAACGTATGTAAATGATAAAACTGTTAATAATTATTATCACAAAGGTTAGGACAGTGGTTTACATCTGGAGAAGGGAAGGGCAGGGCACAGAGTGAGCCGAGCTACTAACAATGCTCTGTCATTGCAGAATGTGTGCGTACACATGTACGTGTGTGTGTGTGAGTACTTCCGTATTTGCTTTACAACTGTTATTTTACAAAGTTGAATGGGGTCCAGGAAGTCAGCAAGCCCCACCAGACAGCACGGTATGATGTGGAGTAGTAGGAATTAAAACAAATACGGCGATACACAATCCATTTCTTTGTGAGTGCTGAGTGATATCCAGTTGGTTCCTTCCCTCCCACCCCTTGTAAGCTTAAAAATCTCACCTTCCTCAATACCCAGAGATAAATAATGGAAGTCATCAAGCAGAGTCAAAGGGTCACCACAGAGGGTATTGGATCCTCCAGGAGGAATGTTACCTCTGACACCTAGCTAGCTGGACTGGGTATCAGGCACAAGGCAAGAGTGAGGTGTTGATAGCCGGGAGTTGTCTACTGATATGAAGGGCTTCCCTCTCACAATCGAGGCCCTTATTCCAGTTGACAAATGACACCCCACTGAAAAGGACGATGGAATTCATTTCGCTATCGAGAGTATGGCTGAAGTAGAGCCTGGTCAGTCCTCAGTGGGGAAATGGAAGAGATCGAGTGAGGATAAACCAAAGGAATGTACTTTTACTATGAAGATCAGAACGAGATATAGGCTGACATATGTGCAAGTTCAGACACAGGAGTTTATCTCCTGTGTCCGAAATCTGCCCCAGACATTCCATTGCTCATTGCTCTCTTTCTTTAAGCCTGTTGTCAAGGAAATAAGATGCAAGCTGAGCAGGTGGGAGCTAGAATCAAAAAGTTCAATATTTTATTTGAATGCTTCTAGAATTTAGTGAACAAGAAAAAGATTCATTCTGAGCTCTTTATTATCTTTTAATAGCCAGCCAGCTAAGAGCTGGATATTTGGAAGTATTTTTTGTGTCATTTGGGGTCCATCAAATTCAATCAATCAGTCTATCTCTTAAATTATTTTGGGAACAAGGTTAAGTGTCCGTGACTAAATAAGAGGAGTTCTAGAATACCATAGCAGATAAATCTCACCTGATTGTAATACTAATTTTATTGCTGTTGTTGTATATAAATGCTAGGTACTTCACATAGCTCCTCAACAACCTTGAAAAATTGCTTTTAGATAAGAAAACTGAGGCTTTGTGAGGTTAAATATGTTGACCAAGAACATATAGTGAAGCTAGGATGCTAACTCAGTTCTGTCTGAACACAAAGCAAAAGTGGGAAGTGATAGCTACTTTCTTAAGAAGAGGAAGGAGGACCCTTCAAAAGAAATTTTATCCAGGCTGGTCAGAGAGGTAGTAGGCCAGTTTTCGGAGGGATTGGTGTATCTAGAGAAAGTCTTCCTAAACTAATGCAAGATTGGGAGGCGAGGCTGTTTACTAGCAAGTACAAGATGGTGGCAGCTTCCTAATGGAAAAGAAAGAGCCTTTGAAAAAACTGGGGGAAAGTGATAGTGGGCCCCCAAATTGGAAAAACTCAATACATTTGGACTTAGCCATCTAAACCCATTGATTATGGTCCTATTTGGCCTCTAAATTGTCACTGAAAGTTGGACAATCATTTCACCAATTTGGCAAATGCAAAATAATGTGTACAAGGTATATAGGACATTTAGCAGGTAAGATATTTTCATTTTCTTTGATAATAAGTTTATAGACTGAGTGGAATTTTCCAAAATTTACATTTGCACAGTGCTGAATATGCAGGTAGATGAGCAAAGTCTGGTTTTACTTGAACAGGATGTCAATTATCTTTTGTATTTTCTGTAGTTTCACTAAAATCTTTATAGAAATCAAGAATATGATTTGAAAATCCATTTTTCAAATCAAAATACCTAAGACTGAGGGGGGAACGTTTCTTGTCATGATCCAATGTATCATTTACATTATAGAAAGCATGATCATTGGTAAGATCTGACAGAATTTGCTCTAATAAGGGGCCAACACATCTGTTATCAAAATTCCCCCTTATTGGTGTCTTTTGGGAGATAAAAAAAAAAAAACAACCTTTTGATTGATTTGGAAGTACTTACCTCTTTCGTCCTGGACCTGAGATTTACTCTCCGTGTGGGCTTTCACCTCCCTTTCTCTACAATGCCCAACCCCAAATTCTTTCTGCATACTGTACCAATATTGTACCAACAATATGCTCTGTTTAGGTTATTTACCTCTCCAAACCAGTTGTGTATATGCTTGCAGCTGCCATTTAAATAATATATTTAGCCTTATTTTTTCTGTGATGTCTGGATTATGCTGGAAATGATATTGTAATCATTCTCATTTCCCTTATCTGACCTTTTAGAAAATATAGTCACATTCACAACATTAAAAATTAAATTAGCATTATCTTGACACAAATCACAACAGTTAATCCACAAAGTTGAAGCAAGACTGTTATCATTCATGATTATAACTCACTTCGGTTGCACCTCTTGGAGTGATATAACTGTAGATTATCTGTGAACCTCAAATCATGGTTGCCAGTATAAGAGGTCAGGGAAGAGAACAGTGACAATGACTAAGGAAGGCAGATACTCTCTGCTGTATCCATGTGGCACTAGAAACAATGTTGCTTTGAGACCCTAGTTTTTGGGCTGCTGTATGAATTTTGCACTTTCCTCCAACCATCTAGCTCCTTTGTCACTGATGCACTCTAGGGGACTTCAGTAAAACAGTTTTCCTGGTGCATTTCTCTCCGTGAACCCTTAGGCCCTTTGTGCTAAAACCATGTTTCTCACTGACTGCCAGCGGGTTCTCCACTGGGGACCCTTAGTCAGAGCCACCTGGCCAACATTTCCTGTTTTCCTATCTTTGTATCTTTGGTGCTGATGTTGTATTGTGGGTCCCTTCCCTCCAGAAGGCTCTGGGCTTCTTACGAGCATTGGTGTCCTCTAGTTAGCAAGGAGCTCTGCATCGCAACTGACAGTGTAAAGAACCTCTCCCTGGGAGACTACAGTACTTCCCTTTACGCACCTTACCTCTGGGCAATGGCTCCTTCCCAGACCTACGTTTACATAACTAAGTCATCATTCTCAAATGATTCTTCATGGATTAAAAAAAAAAATAATCAGCTGCAAGGTAACTCTGTTTCCTGCCTTTATGAATCTTTATTTGGCAGTTTCTCTCCCCAAAACCAATTTAATTTCTGCCTAGTAGGTGTTAGGGTCCTTGAGGACTTGCATGGTATCTTTTGTCTTTGAATTTCTATCACTTAATCATGTAATAGAAGCTCATAAATATTTATTTGATTAGTGAAGTTTGAGTAGTCTATAGATGCTTTTGTAGGGATGGCAAAACAATATAAAGGTACTTGAAATATTCATACAGAGGAAGAGAAAACATTTATCAATTTATTTCTTAACCAAAAAACCTACATTTCATTCTACCTTTGACACTTCCAGAAGTGCCTGAAGAAACAAACTATACTGAATAACACTATAAACTCAGGCTGTATAGAACAGCAGAGAGGTTAGTCTCAGGGATACAGATGACTAGACACTAACTACATATACCATGCATATTTTAAGGGAGTTGAGACAATTCGTTACTTATAGGGAGAAAATGCATTAAATAGATAACAGTGTTCAGATAAATTTTGAAAGAGCAAAGCACATGAAAGGTAGTGATGGATAAATAAATTGAATTATGAGTTGGGAGAGGAAGGAAGGACAGAAGGTACATGGGGTCATCTGGACCGTGAGATACAGGCATGCAAGGGGTAAGAGGAATGCAGCCAGACAGGACAAGGAAGGACACTTACCTCCTTGCCACATATACAGTCAGTTTCCAGGATGCAAACCAATGATAAAACCCTCCAGCATTCAAACTCACGCGTTAGACTCTAAACCACTGAGGGATATAGTATTAATAAAACACTGCTTTGTAGTCCTGGCACTCAGCATGGTGCTGAGCACAGCTAGCACCTTGACACAAGTTTGCTGACACAAGTGAATGGGGAATCTGCCTTCCTCCTTGCAGGAAGCTAGAGCCCCTTCCGTCTGCTCTGAGGCATTGTCTCCTAGACTAAATAGCACACATCAGCACCCGGTGTGTCCATAAAGTGCTTCCAACAGTATTAAAGACCAAGCCTTGAGATGTATCTCATACTTGGAGACTCTAACTCAACATTTTATCTTCAACTGCTTAAGGGAGTTCATTCTAATTTTTAGAAAACTGTTCATTTTTTTACATGCTGCATGATGACTAGGAAGCTATGTAATAAGGGAGCCCCTAACTGGAAATTGCAGTGAGTCCTGGAGTCACTTAGTACAGCACAGTGGAAATAAAAGCCATCTCCCTTCTGTTGTTCCATTTCCCCTTTTGGATGAGCAAATAGGAATCATCTTTAGGGCATTATGTATTCATTGAGGGGCTGTGACCTTAATCCATAAAGCCCTATACAGTTTATGCTTTGATTACGTTAAAGCCTGCCTCCCCTATACATGTCCCAGACAATGAAAATCGCCCCACGATGTGCCTGCTAACAGTTCACAATTGCAGTGGACCCAAGACTGAGCCATCTGCTAAGTAGGGTTTGGCACAGGGATTCTCCTTAAGGTGATCTGGCCACATCACACAGTTTGCCTGGAAATTTCCTCTCTTCTTGCCATAATGCTGGTCCAGTTTTCAGAATTCCTTCTTTTACTGTTGAAGAATATAGTACTTAACAAAAATAAACTGCTATTATTGAACTACTGAAACAAAAGCTTTATGAGGAAGTTACACGTGCTTCTAAATGATGGAATTTAGGGGTTTCTTGTTCTTAAAAGTGGTGAGCAAAGTATAAATTCAACTGAGGGTACAAAAGAAAGAATAAATATTTTTGGAGAACCTACTATGTGTCAGGAAATTGATATGTTTTCTTATTTGATTCTTACAACTTTATCATATAGATCTCATTATTCTTATTTTATGAGTGGGAAAACTGGCTTATAAAAGTTAAGTAACACTTCCAAAGGCACATGGGTGATAAATGGTAGACTTGAGATTCAAATTTAAGTGTGCAGGCTCCAGACTTCAGGTATTTATACTTTATTACCCAAATAATCTTTTTCTGAACTTTCTGTTTCTCACCCCAGCTCTAATTCATTTCTTCTTATTCATCCTTATTTTATCATCTGCCATTTTGTCATATTTCTTCATCATTTCTCCTTCTGAGAATCACGGTAATTTCTCCTTTTATTGACTATGTTTTTAGTTTCCTTGCTGGTCTCCAATAGCTTAAGTCATTCGTCATCTTTCCTTGGCCAGTGTCTTAACCCCCTCACTGGCCTCATATTCATTCTCTTTGTTCTCCACCGTGGTCCTTGTAAAGAAATAATTAAATTATGCCACTCTCTTACTCAAAATCCTGCAACAGGCTTACAACACAACTTCAAGTAAAATTTCCTTTTGATGGCCAAAAGGGTCCTGTGTAATCTGGCCCCCACCCTCCTCTCTCCCCTTGTCTCTGGCCCCTGCCCTCAGGTTCGCCTCCCTCCTGCAGGACCTTGCATGCCATGCTTATTCCTGCGCCTGCTCCTGCCGCTCCCTTGCTTTCCATGTTATGTTTTCCTGGCTGGCTCTTACTTCATTCAGGTCTCTGATCAAACATTCCCACTTGAGAGAGGACTTCCTTGGCTTTCCCTTTCAAAAATAACTGGCAGCTAGTCTCACTCTAATCTCTTATTCTGCTTTACTCTTCTTCATAGAACTTATCACAAACCACTTGAAATTATATGAATTGTGAAAATGAATTCATTCCCTTTTGTTTCTCCTGCCACTGAAATATAATCTTGTTTTCAGTCTTGCATTTCAGAGCCTAGAATGGTGCCTAGTTGTAGCAGGCACTCAGGACACACTTGTCAAAGGAATTAAGATATACTTCCACAAAGCGCCAATAATATTCAAGGTGTTCTTAGCAAATTGCTCTTCTGGTCTCTGAATTATTTCTTACTTTCTCTTGTTTATTGCATTTTTTTTACTTCTATCCTTACTCCAGCAATTGATCCCATATTGCCTCATGATGTATTTTGTATGACTTAAATAACTTTTATACAATACTGCTATAATTTTTATACAATATTGCTAAACATTTTTCAGTGTTTATCTTGTTGACAAGCACCATAGTAACTCAAGCATGACCTGTACTACTCTTGGTATGTCTCATAGCAACACATTAGATGCCACATAATAGAAATCAATAGATGCTTTGTTATTTATGATTAAATTAATGACATGTTATTAAATAGCTACAATGTACAAGACAATATTGTAAGTTATTTTTGATATTATTTCTTTTATCTTTATAACAAAAAATCTAAAGTGTGAATTCTTATTCTCATTTTGCAGATAAGGAAATTATAATTGAGAGAGAAGTAATTTGCTTAACGAAAGTCATACACCTAAGAAAAGGTGAAATAGGTCTTAAACCAAGATACTGATTTAAAAACTAATGTTCTTTGTATTAGAGACTATAGCTTTGCAGTAAATCTCTGTTAATATGTAGTTGTATTTATAAAGCACAATGACTCTCAAACCAGCTGAACTGACTTGTTTACCGTGGGGAAGAGGAATGTGCTTAGTGGAGTGAATTGCTTTTGATTATCACCTTCATGCCATGCGCTTAGTGTACAGAGAGGCTGAAAAGGCAGCTGGATCTACTCAAAAAGAAGGCATTTAAAAGTGCAAAGCAAGTTGGCACAACGGGGACAGAATGATTTTGATTCATTTCTCATTATTTTCTTTCCACATTACTTGAGACTAAAGACAAACTGTGTTGCTTTCCCTTTTTCTTCCCGTGACCATTGCCCCCACTCCAGCCTGAGACCTAGGAAAGGGTAGCTCGGATTAGAATTGAGAAACTCAATGAGGAGCCTAAAGGGAAAGAGAATCAATTACTAGCTTCAATTCTTTGTAAGTGTCCGAATCACACCATATCCTTGACTTCTTTGCAAACATGGCATCATACAAACAAAGCCAAAGATACAGAACCCCTGCTTGAAAGGCCCACGGGATGGGGAGCGGCACACAGCAGGTATCTGATGATTTGGTGAAGCTCATCTTTTCATGAGATCTTTATATTTGCTTTACTTTCTTTTTCAAGCTGAATTTCTTGAATGTTATTATAAATCAGTGGCTCCCAAGGTTTAATGTGCTTAAGAATCAGCAAGGCATCCTGTAGGAACAAGCAGATTCTAGGGTCCTCATGTCAGAGATTCTAATAAGGAGGCAGGCCTTGGGTAGAGTTTGAGAACCGGGGTCTTAACAAGTATGTCCAGATGATGCTGATAGCACATTATCCATGGAGAACTATCAGCTTAAATAACCTTTTCCCCCTCAGATATTTTAACTCTGGAATCATGTTTTATACCTCTGAATAATATATCATTTCCCACAGGAGCAGAGAGGGCAATCGAATATGCTATTGTGTTAATATTAGTGAATCAAATCCAAAACAATCAGCCAAGAGATTCCTCTCGTAATGGTTTATTCAAGTCTTTTTTTCTTTTTTTGTCTTCTAGGACTTTTAATGTATAGTCAATCTTTTAAATTAGACACCAGCCAAGCGTTAGCTCACAATCTGTATTGCTAAGTACTAAAAGCTGGCCCAGCATTCTGGCAAGAAAGATGAGCTGTGAACAATGAGGCCTGACAACCAAAATGGTGTGAAGTGCTTAGATCACCTTGGGGGGAATCTTGGCACTAATGCTAATCCCTATTTCCCAGAAGTTTCCTCTAGTGTCACACAGTGGGGAAACCATTAGCAGACATACTGAGAGAGGATTTTGATTGCTGCCATACGTATATGCTGTGTCTTCTGAGGATTTTTGCACCGCTTTCATTGCACTGAATTCTCTAAATAATTATTGAAAAACTATATTAGACTCTAGAAAAAGATATATAACACAGTCCTTGCTCTATGTAGCCCATGGTGGCTGATAGTAGACCAGTATGTTACTAATTATGATAGAATATGAAAGGCACTAGACAAGGGGCTGAACAAAGTGCTCAGAGACTGGAGGTTGTGAAGAACACAGAGAGGGTGATATTTGAGCTAAGCCTTAGAGTATAAGTACCCTTCACCAGGCAGAGAATGGAGCAAAGGCCTTTCTATTTTTTTTTTCTTTTGAAGAAAATATTGTAGAAGAGCAAAGGCTTTTTCTATAAAGAAGGACCACCTTAGGATAAAATAATAATAGCAACTAACATTTATTGAGAACTTATTTACTAGGCATTGTTATAAGCACCTGTTATGTTTTATCTCATTTAATTCTCAAAAATCTCTATGACATGGGTGCTGTTAGAATCCTCAGCAAGTAGAGGACGAGCCCCAGCTGTGTGCATATGTGTGGAATGCTGTTGGGTAGCAGGAGCAGGTCAGGCGGTGGCCAGTGGTGTGGTGTGACCTGAGTCAATAAAGGAGGCATCAAAGGTGGGTTGGAGCCAAGTGATGAAGCACCGTCACTAGATGGTAAGTGCTTTTGCTGCATGAAGAGTTTTGCTTTTATTTTTTAAATTAGTGTTTCTGATTACAAAAGTATCCACATATGATTTTAAAATCTACAAAGAGCATACGATAAAAAAGCTATGTCCAATCTTCAGTTCCATAGCTTCCCTCCCAGGAAGCAACCATGATCAATAAGTCTTGTGTCTCTTTGCAGAAATAGTCTGTGTATAAGCATCTCCTTTATTCATCCTTTTTTGCACACAAAGGTACATACTATATAACTCTTGCTTTGTTATCTTGAGATTGGCACATAAATATGTCAGTTGTGCTGATATAGAGCAATCTATTTCATTCTTTTCCACGGCTGCATGTTTTCAAATTATGTGGTTGAACCATGGTTTATTTAACCAGTTTACTAATGTTGCAGCCAATAAACAATGCTGATTTGAATATTTTTCTGTTTGAAAATATGCAGATATTACTTACAAGAGATACTCCTCAAGGTGGCATTTCTGTGTCTTTAGGAAGGAATTTAAGCAGAGGAGTGGCGTGGACAAGTTGGCCTTTTAGCACTATTGATCTGGCAGCTGTGTGAAGAACGGAGCAGAGGGAGGAGCAATTAGAAGAGACTGATCTAGAGTCTCTTGATTTCTTCAGGAGAGAGACACAGAGGGCTACTGAAAGTACCAGCAGTGGGCACTGGGAGAGGAAGGCAGATTGGAAGAACAGTTTACAGATAGAATTGACAGAGAGAGTGTTTGCACCACCTTTCTGATTGCTCTTGTTTCTTCTCCCGTGCCATTCTGTTCGCTATTAAGTTCTTTTTGGGAGATACCTAGAACCTGTGATCAGAAAGCATGTGTGCTAACATCGTCACCACCTTTGTCTTTGAGGGTATGGATATGTTTTTGGTATTTTGAAATTAGTAACAATAAAGAATTTATAAAGCCATGGGGAGAAAACCCTTTTTTAAAGACAGTTCCCAGAGGGCAGGTGGATTTATATCAGTGGTCAGGTGTGCTCCCAATTCTGCCAGGGTTTGGTGGATGGAACCGTTGCATCTGTGTATCTTTCATTGCCATCTTTGTGTTTCTTTTTATTTTCCCATACCAACAACAGCAAACTTGTTATCCTTTCCATTCTAGGGTAACTATGGTACCCTCATTAAGCCTCGTGATTTCTTTCATTCATTGTCTAGTCATAATCTTAATTATGCCTGCTTAAAAAAGCTTAACCTACTTAAAGGAGAAATAACAAACTAATCCTAGTTTGACAACACATGTGCATTGCATCTGGCATTAGGAGCAACCGAGTCTATGGAGCCTCTATCACTGCACAGCCTCCAAGGAGAGAAGGCAGAGAAGAGAAGGCTGACAGTTGCTGTCCTCTTTTCTTTCTTCCTCATGCATAAAGGCAGCTTTGGGAATGGACCCACTGACTCCAAGCCTGGGCTCCAGGGAGCTCCACAGACCATGTGCCCTTGGGCCGTCCAGCCTTATGTAATATAGAAATGAAGCAGAACTCCTCTCCCTGTGGTTGCAAGTCAATTAGAATTTGAGAAAGACAAAACTAAGAGCCAAAGAGGACTGGTTGCCAGTCACACAACATGCCCTTCTGCTAGAGCACGCCTGCCCCTGATGATATGTGCACCAATGTTTATTCTGTTCTGGCCAAAAAAAAATAAAACATGTCCCAAGTGGGGACCCTCACACTACTGTGGCTCACAGGAAAGCCCAGCATTGTCACTCTGCCGCATTGCACCTTCAGCAGGGAGGCCTTGGTTACAGCGTTGCAAGACAATAGTTGCTGCTCAATCATGGGGGAAACAGTAGATTCTGCAGCTTGGCAGTCTTAGGCAAATGATGTTCGCAATATGCCCAGGGCAGCCTCATGCTTCTGTTATTAATTATTATCATTCTGCTTTCCTCAAGAAAGAAGAAAGAAGGAAAGTTGGAACGGGAATCTTTCAGGTGGTGGGCCATATTCGTTTTGTTTTTAGTAGTGAACCTGACTTTATTCAGCACATTTCTTCTTATTCCCGGGGACAATGGAATTCAGAGCAAGTGAAGGAGCAGAGAAATGGGAGAGTGAAAAGGGGAGAGGACAGGGTAGGGTCACTCCTTGCTTACATGCCTAGAACATTTCCTTAAGGCAGAGCTTCCCAAACAGGATGGATTTGAGATGTGCCAAATACTGATCCTTTCAGCTCACAGGTGGCAGCACCAGGTCAAAAGGGGACTCAAACTGTCTTTTCCATGTGGCCCAAGTCACCTTCAAATGTAATGCTTTTTTGTGTATAACAAGATACGAAATTTTTGGAGGCACAAGAAATGCTGTCTTAGAATTCAAGAATCCCAAATTCTTGGATAGAAACTTGTAGTTTCTAAGATAGATGTGTGTGTGTATGTGTCTGTGTGTATAGAGAGAGAAAGAGTGAGAGAGTTAATCTGGTATAGTAGCTAGAATCCTGCAGATTTGATTTGAGACTCAGTTTGACCACTTTTTTACTATGTCACCTTGAGCAGGCTACTTAACCCCTCTGAAACTTAGTTTTCTGGAGGATAAATACT
>CAUYRT010066053.1:0-22765 GCA_963574885.1 Lepilemur ruficaudatus
GGTGGCACGTGCCTGTAGTCCCAGCTACTTGGGAGGCTGAAGCAGAAGGATCGCTTGAGCCCAGGAGTTTGAGGTTGCTGTGAGCTAGGCTGATGCCACGGCACTCTACAGCCCGGGCAACAGAGTGAGACTCTGTCTCAAAAAAAAAAAAAAAAAACCAAATAATAAATAGTCCTATTTTACAAATACATAGTAAAGTCAAGGAACTCTTTAGCCTAAGAATATCAATGAAAAGATAATCCTCTAAAATAATAGTAACATCGAGATAAACATGATTATAAAATAAGTTTTAAAAAGCAAGGCTAAACATATTTGTTACAACAAAAATTAATGCAAACAGAATAAATTCAAGTATTAAAAGAAAATGAAGGCTGGGCGCAGTAGCCCACACCTATAATCTTAGCACTCTGGAAGGCCAAGGTGGGAGGATCGCTTGAGGCCAGGAGTTGGAGACCAGCCTGAGCAAGAGTGAGACCCTATCTCTACTAAAGATAGAAAAATTAGCCAGGCATAGTGGCACGGGCCTGTAGTCCTAGCTACTCGGGAGGCTGAGGGAGGAGGATCGCTTAAGCCCAGTAGTGTGAGCTATGATGATGCCACTGCACTCTAGCCTGGGTAACAGAGTGAGATCCTGTTTCCAAAAAAAAGAAAGAAAAGAAAAAGAAGAAGAAAATGATATGGAGAATTTGATTCTAAAATTCATATGGAATTACAAAGGACTTAAAATAGCCAAAACAACTTTGAAAAAGAACAAAATCGAAAGGCTAACACTACCTGATTTTAAGAATGATTATAAACCTATAGTAATCAAAAAGTTGGTACTGGCATAAAGACAAACAAGTAAATCAATCAATGGAATAGAATGTAGAGTCCAGAAGTAAACTCATGTATACAAGGACAACAGTAGATTGATTATAGCCTTTTCAACAACTGGTGCTAGAATAATTGGATATCCACATGGAAAAAAAATAATTTGGATTCATACTTCTCACCATACAGAAAAATTAACTCTAAATGGATCATAGACCAAAATGTATAGTCCAAAATTATAAAACTTCTAAAAACATATAAGACAAAATATTTGTGAGCTAGGGCTAGGTGAAGACTTTTCAGATATAGCACCAAAAGCATGATCCACAAAAAGAAAAGGTGATTAGTTGCACTTCATCGAAACTAAAAACTTATCTTCAGAAGACACTGTGAAGCAAATAGAAGGCAAGCCACAGACTAGGAGAAAGTCTTTGCAAAGCACGTATCTGATAAAGGTCTTGTATGCAAAATATATAAAGAACTCTCAAAACTCAACTACAAGAAACCAGACAACTCAATTTAAAAATGGGCAAAAGATTTGAAAAGACACCTCACCAAAGAAGATATATGGATGACAAGTATACGAAAGGATGTTCAACATCATCAGTCATTAGGGAAATACAAATTAAAACCACAATGACATACCACTGCACACCTATTAGAATGGCTAAAAATAAAAAGACCACCCATACCAAGTGTTGGGGAGGGTGTAGAGCAACTGGAATTCTCATACCCTGCTGGTGCAAATGTACAGTGGTGCAGCTACTTTAGAAAACAGTTTGAGGCCGGGCGCGGTGGCTCATGCCTGTAATCCTAGCACTTTGGGAGGCCGAGGCAGGAGGATCGTTTGAGCTCAGGAGTTCGAGACCAGCCTGAGCAAGAGCGAGACCCCATCTCTACTAAAAAAAAAAAAAGAAATTAACTGGACAACTAAAAAATAAATATATATAAAATTAGCCAAGCATGGTGGCACATGCCTGTAGTCCCAGCTACTTGGGAGGCTGAGGCAGGAGGATCGCTTGAGCCCAGGAGTTTGAGGTTGCTGTGAGCTAGGCTGACGCTCTGTCTCAAAACAAAACAAAACAAAACAGGGCCGGGCGTGGTGGCTCACGCCTGTAATTCTAGCACTCTGGGAGGCCGAGGCGGGCGGATTGCTAAAGGTCAGGAGTTCAAGACCAGCCTGAGCAAGAGCGAGACCCCGTCTCTACTAAAAATAGAAAGAAATTAATTGGCCAATAAAAATATATAGAAAATATTAGCTGGGCATGGTGGCGCATGCCTGTAGTCCCAGCTACTCGGGCGGCTAAGGCAGGAGGATCGCTTGAGCCCAGGAGTTTGAGGTTGCTGTGAGCTAGGCTGACGCCACGGCACTCACTCTAGCCCGGGCAAGACAGTGAGACTCTGTCTCCAAACAAAACAAAACAAAACAAAATAACAGTTTGACAGTTTCTTAAAAAGTTGAACTTATACTACTGTATAATTCAGCTATTCTACTCCTAGGTATTTAACCAAGAGAAAAGGAAATATATAGCCATAAAAAGATTTGTACACAGATGTTCATAATCAGCTTTGTTTGTAATAGCTAAAAACTGGAAAAAACACCAATTGTCCATCAACTGATGAATGGATAAACAATGTATGGTCCATCCATACAATGGAATGCTATTTAGCGATAAAAAGGAATGAAATACTGATGTATACAACAACATGGATTAATTTTAAAATAAATATGCTGAGTGAAAGAAGCCAGACCAAGAAAGAGTACATGGTATATGACTCTTATTATATAACACTTTAGAAAATGCAAACTAATTGATCGTGACAAAAAGTAGAGCAGTGGTTGTCTCAGGACAGGAGGGTGGGATTGCACAGGGGGATGAGGAAACTTTCCAGGAGTGATGCATATGTTCACTCACTTGATTGTGGCGATGGTTTCACAGGTATACGTATATGCTACAGATTATCAAATGTACACCTGGAAATATGTGCAGCTTATTGTATGCCAATATTAACTCAATAAAGCTGTTAAATAAAAATAAAGAAGAAGGTCCCCAGATTGGATGAAATTAAACAAAAACTGGAACAATAATACCAAATGCTATGTAATTCTGCTATGTAACATTACTATGTAACTTTAGTATTTAACATTATTGTGCAACAGTAGTAAAAACAAACAAACAAAAAAAGCCCATGCTCTCCTAAAAAACACATTCCTTGAAGCCATCAGTAGAGACAAATTCTCAATCTTGGTGCTTAGTGAGTGTGCTGATTCTAATGGGTTTGTGTTGTTTTCTCACTTGCTTAATCCGATGCCAATGCTATTGTCCTCCTGAGCCTGGAGTGTCCCTAGAGCACAGCCAATGGTCTCTCTTTCCTCTTTTGAAAGGTCATCTGCCCTCTTGCCTCCAGGCAGCATTCCCCAGTGAAGCTAAGGAAGAAGAACGATCTTTCTCTAGACAACCATGGGACCTATCATCACCCAATCTACAGATATGAAGTGCCATAAGGTGGCTGGCACATCAGCTCCCGCCTGCCATGGGGCTAAGTGCACGTGCATTACTACAGCTCTAGAATTGGGTATAGATCCTTCTGAGCAGGAGACTGGGCCTGTTGTGTTTTTTTTAGGATCAGTGTGTCGCCGAGAAAGTGGTCCCCTAGTGAAACAGGTGTTTTCTGTACATAGATTCTCACAGAATCAGTGGAGCTGAACTAGGCTCTGTTATCCTCAGGGGGCATTATGCGAAAAAGACAGATTATCTCCTAAGTCTAAGTCTAAGTACCTCCTTATTATCAGGTCATCAGGAATTTTGGGAGGTTAAGACTAATTGCCCACCCTCCCATCCCCCAAGGCCTAGCAGTTCTAACCTGATGGGTGGGGACCAAGGGACTGAGTGGAGTGCTCCACTCAGGGGTGGTCCAGTTTATCCGGGGCTGCCTGTCCCTGCAGGTGGTCACAGACTCCTCAAGAAAACACAGTCTGGTCAATAGCAGATGGAACCTCCAAGTTACTTTCTGGGAGGCCCTTGGAAAAGGAATGTCCCCTAGCCCCCTGGGAGCTCTTCTAGGCAAAGGCAGCACCCCAGCCTCAACCCATGGCCTCCGGGTACTGGCCCAGAATGGACCCGTCACCTATTCTAGTGAAGGGGGAGAAGTGATCAGTGGTTGGCTGGTTGGCTCCCAGGATTCTACACTCAGTAGGGTAATAACAACAAATTGATGATTACTAAATAGTTCCCGGGGGTAGAATGTTAGATCTTTCTCTCAAAGAAACTACCTCACTCTTATTTCTGCAGCAAATGATACTCAAGATGAAAATGGTGAAGGGATAAAGATGCCAATGTTAATACAAATATTAAAGATTTCAGTTTCACTCTTCACTAGAGCACTGCCTGTCACTCAGAAGGACTTTATATTTCACACACACACATGCACGCACACACACACACACACACATCTACCACATCCTCTCCCCATCCTGTGCAATGGCAGAGTTAACAAAAGTTAGCAGAGAAACCTGGAAAATCTCCCTCTTGTTTTCAGGAATGGGTGTGGCATGTCTTGCCAGCACTGCCAGAGAAGTGGTTGATCCCAGGAGCCTATCAAAGTCAAAGATGTGTGAATGGAAAATAATCACAACAACAACAACAACAATAATCACCACAGGAATAATAATAACAGTGAACACTTACTAGGTTGTCCCTATGTGCCAGGCACTCTGCTGAGTGCTTGCCTGCATTATCTCACTAATCTTCACTTCAACCCTGTGAGCTGGGCACTGAGGCCCAGAGTGACTAAGGAACAAGCCCATAGTCACACAGTCAGTAAGTGGTAGGTCCAGGATACAAAAGAACACAGAGAGCCTGTGCTCTTCCTCCTCTAGACAGTGACATTTCTTGGCAAGGATGTTGGGTCAGACTGGAAGAGGATAGGAAGCTTCAAGAGGGGCAGGAGTTCCGAGAGGCAAGAAGTGCCAACGCTGGGACAAGAAAATGGTCTATCAAGGAGGTGGGAACCCAAGGCAAAGCTTGCTCAACCTGGGCAAGCTGCTTAACTTCTTGCTTTTTATTACTCTCTTTGAGAAATGTTCTGGCACTTTCCCTTGCAGACCCTCCTGCATGAAACACCCTTCCTTGCTACTTGACCCTCCTCCTCACCCTGGGTGTAGGCTGGGGTCTCTGTGCCAAGAAATGCACCTTAAAACAGGATTTCTCAACCAAGAAGTCAGGGCACTCTGGTATGTCCCATTGGTGTTGAAATGTGCTGCGGGGAGGGCGAGAGGGCAGTGAAAGAGGAAAAATGATGAACATGTGTGTGTATGTGTGTGTGTGTGTGCTCGGGGGCAGGATGTCACAGTGTTTTTATCCAATTAAACCCAACAAGGGCCAAGTCCCCTCCATGCCCAGCCTCAGGAGACACAAAACCAATAGAACAAACATATAGCTAGTCCTTGGTCTGGGCAGAAACACGTGGGACTCTCTAGATCCTTCAGTTCCCAGATGGCAGAGAGGGGAACAATTCTGAAAACCTCTCTCCTCCACCTGAACCTCTGAGCTTCCAGAGAAATTCCAGAACCCTGGGGACTCAGCCAGCCCATGTCCCCTGTGAACACCTGTGGCATGTCAGTTTTCCTGTCCCTTTGGTGCTCTCTGTCTCTTCCCACTCCTTCCCCCTTCCTTGGGCCTGATGGGGTGGGCGGGGTGGGGGGGTGGAGGAGTTCAAAATGAAATCCCCTCAGCTTGGGTGGCAGGGAAGCCTGGCCACCCCTTTGTCTTATCAATGCATGCTGGGCTCACTGAGCCAGCCACTTTGTATCTCCTGGAGTGGAGATGGGGGTTTGCACCAGCCACCCACATTCGCTGACCTGGGCTTTTATGTGACATGCATTTGCCAAACAATTATCCAGGCTTCGAAGGTCAGTCCGTGGCTAGGGAATAGAGAGAAAGGCATCTTTTCTCCCCTTTCTGCTGAGCCAAATCTCCCCCTCGCTGCCCCCGCCCCCTTTCAAGGTCTAGCTCGAGCCCGCATCCTTCACAAAGCCTTCCCTCCCTCCTCTAGCTGCTGCTGACCTCAGAGTCCTGGCTGGGCTGGCCTCTGCTCCAAGGAGCACAATTAGCACCTGACCAGCCACTGGCCTGGCTGCTTGTCCTCGCCTCTGATTGTTTCAGTGTCTTAGTCATCTCTTTCCCCACCACCTCCTTCTCTCATCTCCCCCACGGCGCCTAGCACAGGTTGGGCACACAGTAGGTGTTAATAAATGCCTGCTGAATTGAAACTCAGCAGCCCCTATGAGGTCAGAACCCTCTTAAGCACCTGGACCAGCAGTTTCTTGGCAACCGGCGCTGGGGCCCGAGCTACAGGGCATTAGCTGTGCGACCGCTATTACAGGATACACGAGGCTCAGCGGCCAGAGATTCGCAGGCAGGTTGGTGTTGATGAGAAAAGCCCCTGACCCCTAGGAAAGCGCCCATGGGATTCTGGGTACCTCGTGTGAACTTCCTTTCTCCCCTGCAGAACTAGTTTTCAGTCTGAGAACCACAAAGGGAATAACTTGGCAGTGAAGCCAGAAACCTCTGTGCAGCTGAGAAATCCAAGCCCAGGTTGGGGTCAAGCCCTGCCTGAGGAGAGAAGGGGACCCCAGCGAGATGCAGGGGGCATGGCAGGCATGAGCCCTGCCACTCCAGGGGGCTATAGGAGTGTTTGGGGGTGGCTCTATGTAAGGCCATCCTGCCCTGGAACCCAATAAGTGACACCCTGCATGCTTGCCACCTGCAGCCTGTGCAGGAACCAGTGTCCCTTTTCCTCTAATTTACCCAAATCCCAGGGCAGGACTCTGTGTGTGTATGTATGTGTGTGTGTGTGGGGGGGGACATTGAGACCAGAACCTAGCCAGGGTTTCCACGCAAGGAGGAGCCTTCAAGTCTGGGGTACCTGGGTCAAGGATTTGAGCCTGGCTTCAAATTATGGTTGTTTATAATTTAATTTTATTAAATTATCAATATCTCCTCTCACTGCCCCCCCACATCCCCCTACCCCCACTACAGCCCACACAAGAAGGTACACACAATCCTGCAAGGCAGGTGGTGTCTTCTTCACATCAATATTTTCCTCACTGCCACTTCTTTGGGGCCCAGTACTGGAACTGGCTCTCAGCAAACGTTTGCTGATTTGAATCTGAGTTTTAGGCACTGCATTAGACAATATCATAATGCCAGCTCCCACTTACTGTGTGCTACACACTGTTCTAGTTAGCAGCTTATATGTATTAATGTAATCTTATGAGGCAGGTCTCATTTGACAGATGAGGAAACTGAAACAATCGACTAGGATCACACAGCTAGTAAATAACAAAGCTGGGATTTCAACCCCATCTGGCTCTAAGAACTGGAGGGAAAATGAAAAAGTTGAGGTAGAGGCAGTGTGCCGAGGATGAAAGCTAAACTTGGGGGCAGAAGTTTCCCTGGGAAGGCAATCCCCTCAGCCTGTGTCTGGCTGGGTCTCTGAATTTTGCAGGATTAGGGGCATTTTGGACAAGCTATCAATCAGGTCCATAAAGACAGATCACTGTACCCTCATTTTCAGATCCCAACATGTAACAGAGGAGACAGAAGCCACTGTGCCACCACTTAGCACTAGGTGAGAGAGGATGGATTTCAGGCCCCCAGCTCATCCAGGGGTGGGCGCCAGTTCCTGAGCAACCACCGAGCAAACAGAGTGCAGCAAAGGGAGGAATGCCAGACATAGTTGCAAACAAGCCACTCCTTCGGCTCACAGCAAGAGGCTGGGTGAGGGTGGCAACGTGGAGCCTGCTTCATGGTCCCCCCCGACCAACAAGAGATCCCAGGCTTTGAACCCAGCCCCAGAGACAACCGCATGCAAGGCAGCCTCTTCCCCATACGGGCTGGTGGGGATAGGAAGTCCTCCCTGATAATCTTCACTTGACTCAAGATCGCTCCCTGACGCTGCTTCTGCACTGGGTGTGCTGAATTAACGGTTGAGAAAACACTTTATAACCAGGAAAACCCTGTGTAACTAACTGCAAGGAGGGACTGGTATTCTTGCTGGGCACATGTGTTCCCTGGGCATTTTCAGTGCCAAAGTGTCCCGTCTCCCCAAAGGGAAGAAGTAGAACTGTTCCCTTTACCTCGCTCCAACCTGGCACTCAGGGTTGGGGTCAGCTCGCATGGAGTGAGTCCCCAATGGGCGTGCCCACCAGCTGTTGAGGTTGAGCAGTGGTGGCTCAGGCCCTGGGGTGGTGACCTCACTTCCGTTCCTACCTCCCCACCTCCCCAGTACTCCTCCCATTTGAGGCCCCACCAGGCCAAAATCGAGAAGTCCAAGGTTAACTGTTCCTCCCCACTTTAAGAGCTAATTAAAATGATTAGCCACAATGAACTGTCAAACATTAACCAGAAGAAGCTGCAGGACTAGACAGGCCTCTATCTCGGGCAGAGGGATGAGGGGCAGGAATCAAATGGCCATCAAGTCCCTCAGCTGGGGTGTGGTGGTTGGGGGGTGGGGACAGACAGGGAGAACCTCACTGAGCCGAAGTGCCAAGGGGTCAGAAGGTGACTGTGGTCAGGAAAGCATATAGTCGTGAGGAAAGGGCTGCAGGGTTAGGGTGCGGTGAAGAGGTCAGGAATTCATTGACTGGTTACCGCCTCTGCAGTCCCCCAAGCCCCCAAAGCAAGGCGCTGGACGTCAGGGGACCCCCGCACTGTGCGGCGTCAGGGGACCCGCACTGTGCGGGAGAGCTCGGGAGAGCGGGAAAGCGGGAGCAGGAAGGCTGGTGGCTCCCTCATACGGAAACTCTGGCCCCTGCCAAGAGGTCTCTATTTTGGCGATCCCATTCTCCAAGTCATAGGTTTGCGTGCGTGTGTCCCTAAAGCGCCCGGCCCCAGAAGCCCTAGGGGCCACCCAATCAGCCTAGCTGCCTCGCCACGGTCCGCCCAACCTCCTGCCCTCGGGCACGGAGCTTTTGGGAGCCCACTGTCACGCCCGGCCCAGGTCACGGGACCTGGGCTGCCCAGGGAGTGGGCAAATCGGCTCCCCACCCCGACTCGGGGGATCGATTCCACTTCTACGTCGGGATCAAGAGCCCAGTTCCCCAACGCACACGCGGTGGGGTGAGGCAAGAGCGACACCGTCACGCCGCAGCTCTCCCACCCTTTTTCCCGGCCCCCAACCCCACTCTGGGGCCTCGCAGTTCTCGATCCCGCCCTCAAGCAAACTTTCCGAGGCCCCCGAAGGCTCGAAGAAGCGGCGCCATCGACGTACCTGAGGCCGAGTGGCTCGCGGGCCAGGCTCGGTCGCCGGGCCAGGGTCGGTCTCCGAGGTTCCCTCCCCGATGCAGGGGCCGAGTCGCGGGTCCCCAGCCCCGCCAGCCCGCCTTCTCCCCTCGGAAGCCGGGCCGGGCAAGCGGCGCCAGGAACTCGGCGCCGGCGAAAGGAGAAGTGGAAGTTGAGCGCGGCGCCGGGTCCGTACCCGCGGTCGCCGGGGCCGTCGTCCTCCTCCCTGGCTCCCCCGCCTTCCCTCCCTGCCCGCCTGCCCCCGCCGCCCCGCGCCCGTGACTCACCTCGGCGCCGGGGCAGGCTGGTCCGGGCGGGCGAGGCTCAGGGCTCTCCCACACGTCGCGACGCCAATGGCAAGTTGGAGGGCGAGATGCAAATACCAGGTGAGACGGTGGCGCCCCGGATAAAACGAGTCGGGGGGCGGGGTGGGGCGCGTGGGCTCAGGGCGCACGCGGGGGAGGGCCAGGCCGAGGGAGGGGGTGGCGGGGGCGCCCGGGGAGGGGGCGCGAGCGGCGGAGACCTGCAGTGAGACAACCGAGCGAAAGGGGAAATTGCACTAGAGACACACACGTCCCCGCAGGCGGCGGCTGGGGCGGGCGCGAAGGAGGCTGGGCGGGAGGGAGGGAAGAGCTGGAGGGAGGGACCGACGGGAGGGACCGTGGGCGGGCGGGGTGGGGGAGGGAGCGAGGGAGGGACGAGGCATCTCGGTGGAAACAGCGCCCCTCCACCCCCGGCCCGCCGCGGTCGCCAGCACGGCAGGGGAAGCCGTGCCAGGGGCCCGCGCCGCCTCTCTTTCCCCTCGCGGCTCGCTCGCGCACGGGGGACGGAGGGGACAGGGCTCCCGCAGAGCCCACGTCGCACGCTGGGCCGGGGGCTCGCAGCTCTGTCCAGGCCCTTCCCTGTGGGAGGCCCCCACACAGAGAATGGGGGCCCACCAGAGAAACCTATTCTGTGCCCCCCGCCTGGACCGTTCAAGTGGAGACTCGCTTGACGCCTTTGGGCCCAGCCCTGAGCTCCACACTATGGAGCGCCTGCTGTGTGCGGCCCGGGCGGGAGGGCGGGCCGAGCAGTGGGTGAGGCCACAAGATGCCCAGAGGATACAATTCTGGAACAGTACGCCAAACACCGCGGAATCCCGGGCCAAATACATCCTGCGGTTGGGTGACGGAAGAGTTTCTGGGGATATCTTAAGGGAAGTTGAGCCTAGGGCCCCTGCGGGGCAAGACCAGGAGGATACGAATCAGGGGAGGGGCTGGGGTAGAGGGGCTGGCACAGCAGGTGCAAAGACAGCCAGAGTTGGAGTGCTGCTTGGAGGGCGCCCATGTCCACCCTTCTCCAGTAAAAAGCAAGGCCGCTCTACTTGAAATGCTCACCTGGACCCCAGTCTCCCATTCTGTCTCCCCTTTGTCCCTTCTGACCTGTCTCAGCATCCATACCAGCTCCCCACCCAGTCCTCCAGTTAGGAGCCTAAACTGGGAGGGAGTCTGCTGAGAGTTGTCACTCCTTATGGCTGTACAAGGTCTGGGGGAGGGGCCCAGCCAGGCTTCAGCCTTGGCAGAAAGCAGCAAAGCTGAAGGGGCCCCAGGGGAGGTGGGCCCTCTGAGGGGTGGGGCCAAAGGGCCTGAGGTTCAAGGGCTCAGCCAGCAGCATCTGCCTGCTTCTCCAGCCTTGAAAATGATCTTGGGCACAGGATGGGGGGAGGGGGGACAGGAGTGGTGGTGGATGATGGCAGCGAAGGCAGCTGCAGATTACGAGTTTCCAGGGAAATATCTAGGGGCTGGACCATGGCACTGGCCCCTGAGATCTTCTGGCTACCCATAACCGAGCCCTGCAACAAGCACCAAGAGCAAATGTCCACTTATTTTTCTTTTACAAGTGGGCGCGCTTTACCCTGGGGATTCAGGATCCTTGAGACACACAGTTCTTTGCTGGCCTCTTGCCCATGAGGCTCCCCTCTCAAATTTGTGGTAGGTCCTAGATACCCCTAAGCCCCCTTTAACTTCACCTCAAAATTCACTAATGGACACACAGGCACACACACAAACACACACATGCAATGTATGCACACACTGTCTCATTTTGCTAAGAGTTCAGTGGTCTCTAATATCAGACAGACCTGGGTTCCTATTCTAGCTGCACCTTTTACCAGCTATGTGACTTTGGGCAAGTCAAACTCTTTGAGCCTCACTTTCCTTATTTTTAAATTGGGGATAGTAAGAACCTACCTCTCAAGGCTGTGGTGAGGATTATATGAGATAACCTATGTCTGTGGCAGTGTCTGGTGCCTAGTAAGCTTTCAATAAATGCTAGCTGTCTTTGCCATCATCTTTGTCCTCATTTCTCGTTCTCTTCCCAGCTCCCGGGAGAAAGTATGACAGGGCCAGGGCAGAAGCTGCTGAGGACCAATGGTGGATCCTTCCTGCGAGTGAGTGTGGTTTGAAGCCCCAAGGCAGAGCTTGAGGAGACATTTTCCTCTCGGGAAGGGTGGGGAGAGAGGTCAGCGCTGCCAGCCAGCTCATGGTGACTGGCCTAAATGCCTGCCAGTGACCTGCAGCCCACGGCTTGTGGGAATCCCATAAGTTCCCACCTTCCCCAGCTGCTCACTGGGAACTAACCACAGCCCCATGACCTGGGGGTTGTAGCCAAAGCAAACCCCACCCCCTTTGACGGAAATCTTGGGCCAACCTGGCCTTGGGGAGCCATGGGCCACCTGGATGACCTTCCTGGCTGCCCTTCCCCATGACCTTGCTGCTCCCCAGCCTGCCAGCTCTTCCCTACCTGGCTCCTTGCTCTGCCACTTACCCGTTGGGTAAGCCCCCGCCAGGTGGGGCCAGCCAGGCTGAGATCACCACTCTCCTGACGACAGCCACACTGTCTCTGCCAATGGCTCATACCCTGACTTGGCAGGAATTCCCCTTCTCGAGTTGCCCGTGGATGCCCAGGCGCACCATCAGCAGCGCACTCTCAGCCTCTCTCCTTCCAGCCCTGTTTCCCCTACTCTTCAACCCTGACTTGGTGCTCTTAGGCCCCAGAACCTGGGTCCTGCCAGGAGCGGGGGCCCTCCTCGCTGCCCACAGCCTGCGTGGGACTACCTCTCCATGTGCACACTCAGTGCAGTAACCTTGATGACTTTCAGAGCCCCAGGTTCTTTGGGTTTGGTAACCCCAGGTTTGCATCTATTGGGTTTACATGACAAGGTCCTAGGTATCCAAATGACAGACAGAAATCTGGAAGTCTAGGTTGTGGCTGGTCAGCATAAGCAGTGTTTGTTCTAAAAAGCAGTGGCTCGCACCTGTAATCCTAGCACCTTGGTAGGCTGAGGAGGGAGGATCGCTTGAGCCCAGGAGTTTGAGCCTGCGGTGAGCTATGATGGCACCACGCACTCCAGTCTGGATGACAGAGTGTAACTCTGTCTCTAAAAAATAAAAAATAAAAATAAATAAGAAGTTTGTTGAGTAGCTGCAAAATGGAATTCCTTGGGCTAGGTTATACCAAAGTTTTCCTTCCCCTTCCCAAATGGTGGTCTGTTGCCTTGGCCGTACTGGGGGCACGGGTGTACCCAGGCTAAGGCACAGACAGGCGTGCAGATGGGAGGATGGAGTTGATAGCCATTTCCCAGATCATAACTTTCATCTGGCCAGCCACTTTCCTTGGCTGGGGAGCATGCCTGACTGGGGATCTTGGAAAGCCACTTGGTCCCCCCAGCCCACTTGGCTCGGTATACAATCATTAAAAAGGAGAGTTATGCATTTCCCCTCCAGGGCCTTGATGAGACAGGCTCTGGCACCATGAAAGCCACTATGAAACTTCAGAAGACTGCTTGCTTTCACTTCTTGGTGAGCTGGAAGCAGCTCAGGGGGTCTGCCTGGAGGCAGATGACTGCCGGCTGACACAGGAGGTGCTGCCAGCCCTGAGCGTGTGCTCACCATGTCAACCCTGGGCGGTGGCTGCTGGGAGGGGCTGTCTGTCACATGCACAGCTGAGGAGTGGGCCTGGTATTTGGGAAACAGATTCAGAGCCCTTCAGGAGGGTCCTCTGGGATGGTAGAAGATTTGGGGGGATGGGGAAGGCAGAGGGATGAAAGCCTGAGGTTCATTTGAAAAAAAAAATAAGGAAGTGGCTTCAGGCAGAGATCAGCAAATGAGGGCAAACCCCCTGAAGTGTCTAATCCCACTGGTCCCTAGCCCCTATCTTGGAACCAAGGCTCAGCCCACAAAAGTCCCTGGGACTGGGGCAGAGAGGTAAGGCACATGCCTTGGGTGCAGATCAGAGGCAGTGTAGCATCCAGGGATTTGGGGTCATTGTCCAGAGGAGCCAGAGTTAACCCCTCAGCCCTCAATGTCTTCTGGCCCCGTGCCTGTCTTGTGTCACCTCTTTGACCTCAGAGTGAAGCTGGGGAGGCCCTGGCCTGGGCTGATATTCCCACATCCCGTTGCAGATGGACCAGGATGTCAACACATGAAGGTTTTGCCACAGACAGAGGCATAGCACAGGCCCGATGGGAATGCAGCCACTCCTCAGTTTCCCCACCCTGCCCCCACGTCAGGGCTGGAGGGTGGTTGTTGTTGTTGTCGAATGCAGAAAAATACAACATTTAATGTCTATAAAGGTGCAGTATGAGTCATTTCACGGAATGTCTAGGCCCCTTCGCTGGCAGCAAACAAACTTTCCAGCCCTCTTTTGAGGAAGCCATCCAACTCGGCTGCTGCTGCTGGCCCGTGTATGAGAGTGTGTGTGTGCGTGTGGGTCTGTGTGTGAGACGGTCTCTGTTTGGGCCTTGCCTGCCTGTGCGTGTGTGTCTGTGTGGGTCAAACAGATGTGAGTGAGGGTGTAACCATGGTCAGTGTGTGTGTGTGTGTGTGTGTGTGTGTGTGTGTGTGTTGGAGGGCTTGAGTCTTGGATGTGTCAGGTTCCCTCGTGCCTGCGAGTGTGTCTGTGGAGGGCGTGTGCATGTGTGTGTCTGCAGTATGAGCCTGTGAGTCCGAGGGTGTCTACGTGTACATTTTTTCCTCATCGCTGCCAAATTTTCTTCCCATCTCTCCCCTCACAAAGTGAAGGGCTGACCAAGGGAGGCTAGCAGGGGAGGGGAGAGGGGCTGGAGGGAAACCAAAGCAATTCCACTCGGAGGAACATGTCAGCCAAGGATGAAACTGAAACCGAGGCAGCAGCAGCTCAAAGGCACCAGCACCCTGGGATGGTCCCAGGGCTTCAGTTCCTCCCGCTACCCCGCCCCCTCCAGCCGGCTGTGGAGATTAGTCAGCCTGAAATTCCCATCCCTGCAGCCTGGACTTGGGGCTGAGGCAGTGACGCTAGGCTAGAACTCGGCTGTGGTTAGCACGTGACCCCATTAGCACACATTATCACATTAACACAAATTAGTATATCAGATCCTCTCCAGGTCACCTAGTGGGGCACAGGGCCAGGCTGAAGGGAGAGCTGACAGCGCAGGCCCTGCTCTGGGAGAAGAAGCCAGCATGATGGCATCAAGGGAGGGTGCAGGCTGACGACTGCGGGTCAGATTGGGGACAGAAAGAGGGAGTTAGGGGGGCGTCAAGCTGGGCCAATTTGATCCTTTTCCTCATTCGTGCTTTGGGAGGAGACACCTTGGGGAGGGGGCTGGTAGAAAGGAGGGGGTTTCCAGGAATAGCTGGGCACCGCCCTGTAGGAAGGAGGCCCGGGCTCTGAGGTCTGGGCAGGAGACAGACGGTATTTCTCCTGGCACACAGTGAAACCTGGGAACTTTTAGGATCCTTTGGGTTTCCCCCCTCTTCTTCTTTATGGAAAATCTTTAGATAACTTTCTCAGATGGCATTAGACACCCTGAAAGCAGGAGAGCTGGATGGACTGACAGGGGAGAAGAGGCACCCAGAGCGCTAGTACAGGGGGCAGCTTTTATTTTTTGGCACAGAAAAGGGGGTCATGCTCTTCTCATGTATTTTATATGTAAAATCGTATAACAGAAGGGGCCACTCTAGCCTCTAGAAATGGTGAGGTTGGAGCCCCAAAAAACTCCCCCTCCCAGCTCAAAGGTGTCTGGCCACAGGTTATTTTTGTGCCCTGATATTCTCAATATGTTAACTAAACCACCACATAACCATGAACCACCATGAGGAGGTGGAACGCAGCATCATGTCTTTTGGAGCTCAGGGCCTGCAAGGAGTTAGGACACAAAGCTCTAGCTACGGAGACCAAGGTTGCAGGTTTGAGCCCCAAATGAGCCTCTTAACTTTTTTCTTACATAGCTGCAGAAGACCCGATTGGCAAGCGCAGAACCCCTAACCGTGACTCAGGTTGGGCCTCTAGCCCTCACCTAGGCTGAGCCCTGGCCACAGTCCGTATCCCCGTGCTGGAGATGAATTCTTGGTCTCAAGGGAGCCGAGCTAGAGATTCCGCTGCTCAGGGAAACCCACCGCCAACGCCTGAGACGCGACTCAAAGTTTCCATTCTACTGTCCCCGGGTCAAGAGAGCCATCCCAGGAGAGCAAAGACCGCCCCGAAACCGCAATCCCTTTGCTGAAGTCAAGAGCCGCCCGAGCTCTGCGGGGCCTGGGAGGCGGCCCGAGGGACTTGGAGGAAGCGCACACGAGCCCGCCCCCGGCCCGGGGCGCTCGCGCGGCAGGACTGCTCTCCCGCCACTCGAGTGGGAGCGCGCCCTTCTCTCGAGTGCGGGGACCTGCCCAAGGGGCAGCGGGGCTACGGCGACCCGTCTCGCCGTTCCCTGGCCCACCCCCTTTCTCCGCTCGCGTGCCTTCCAAAGCCCGGATTCCGGTGGGCTCAGCGCCCTCGCCCCGCTAGCGCGGCGTTAGGGCGCCTCTACAGCGCCACCTACAGGCGGAAGCGCGCGGCGTCTCGGGCTGCGGCGGCGGCGGCGGCGGCGGCGGCGGCGGCGGCGGTGGCGTCCTGGGAGGCGGCGGCGGGAACTGGCGTCCTGGGAGGAGGAGGAGGAGAAGGAAGAGAGGTCGGCTCCTCGGCCCTGAGCTTTGCCGGCTGGCGCGCTGTCTCTCCTCGCTGCCCCAGCCCCGAGCCCTGTCCCTGCGCGGCGCAGGCAGCCGGTGCTCCGACCTCCCACTCCTGCTGCTGCACTCTGAGCGGCCTCCTGCCCCGGGCGCCTCTTCTCGGGAAGCAGTGAAGTCACACTGTGCCCGATCCGCTGACTCATGAGAATGAGAACCCTTCCTGCTCCCCGGCACACCCCTTGAAACTTCCTCTTGATCCCTTCTTTCCTGCTCTCGCCCCCTCCCCCTTCCTCCCGTCCCTTCAGGCGAACTAGGGCGGCTCTGGGCTCCCAGGGAAGGATTCCATGGGGTCCTGGGAGGGAAGTGGAGGGCAAGAGTCTCCGTGGAGACCTCCGAGCTTCTGTCCAACCCGGCCACCTGTGCCATTCTGGGGCGCCCAGGGAATGCCCAGGAGGGAACTGCATGTTTGCAACATTGGGCAAAGCTCTCACTAAGGCATCCTTTTGTAATTAGCCACCTCATCCAGGGAGCATGTGGAAGGGAGGGCCTCTGGGGATCCCCTTCCCTCCTCAGGTGAACTGCTTGGGGAGTTCACCTGGGAGCTGAGGTCTCTTTATGGAACTTCCTGTTCCAATGAACAGGTGAGCATGCAGGTTTGCTTCAGGGGGGACTTGGAATGACTTGTGCCACCAAAGGCACAAATGTGGAGTGCCTGGAGCCTTGATCTGCCCTGGACTCCTGCATTAAATCAAACTGATTACTTGAGAGGTCACTGTGACCCCTCGTCCTGGAACTTGATTGTGGACCGGTTCAAGTTGGGTGGTGATGAGTTTGAGGCCAAGGATTCCCAATTTTCACCCCACGCCGTTGTGCCACTAGTTTGAGGACAGTGGAAGGATGAGTGGATTGGCTTGTCTCATCACCCCTCTGCTGGGTTACTCGGAATACAAGTTTGAATAAAGTGGCTGAGGGCCTCAGGCCCAGGCCAGGGAAGGCTTCAAGCTGGAGGAGCTGTGCTAGCCTCTGAAACACCTAAAGCTCTCCTTTCCTTCCAGAAGAGCATGGTCGGCCGGGTGCGGTGGCTCATGGCCTGTAATCCTAGCACTCTGGGAGGCCAAGGCGGGTAGATCGCTCAAGGTCAAGAGTTCAAGACCAGCCTGAGCAAGATAGAGACCCGGTCTCTACTAAAAAAAGTAGAAAGAAATTAATTGGCCAACTAAAATATATAGAAAAAATTAGCTGGGCATGGTGGCACATGCCTGTAGTCCCAGCTACTTGGGAGGTTGAGGCAGGAGGATCCCATGAGCCCAGGAGTCTGAGGTTGCTGTGAGCTAGGCTGACGCCACGGCAGTCTAGCCCAGGCAACAGAGTGAGATTCTGTCTCCAAAAAAGAAAAAAAAGAAGAGCATGGTCCTTACACATCCTTTCCCACCCAGCAAATCATGGTACTGGATTGTCACTTTTTCCCTATGTGCAATTCCCTTTTGTATGGTAATAGCTGGGTGCTGTCACTGCACGTCAGGGCACAGCTCTGCCAAGGTCACTGTGGAAATGGCCATGGACTGAGAACAAGGAGGGTGTAAGGGCTGGTCTTGGGGCTTGCGGTTTATATAGCATTAGGAGGTTTTCTGAGCTTCTATCTTGGCATCAAGTTGAGTGCTGCCCTGGGCTATGGTGGCTGTTCACCCACCAGCTCTGCAGGGTGTTTATTGGGGACTTGGAGCTATTAAATAGCTGGGTAAGAATGTATGTGCTAGGATCATGGCTGAGAATAGTCCCACTGTTAAGCTTTCCTGGGGGAGATTCTGGGTTTGAAGCCAAACTTTAGCTTAGGGGCTGAAGGATGCCATGTTTCATGGAGCCCAGTTTCGAAGCTGTCAAAGTTTCCATGGTGAGGAAATAAGGCAAGGTGCAGTTTCTAGGGGTCCTAGGTCCAGATGTAACTTGTTAGGTCAAAGAAGAATCCTAAGCCATAAATTCAAGATAAAAACAACAAAACAAAAACAAAAACCCCCAAAAAACCTATAAATCTAGTTGGCCAAAGGGACAGCAGAGGCATGGTGGGAAGATGGTTGTCAAGGGCTTTGGGTTCCATTAGCATCTGCTCTAGACCTTAGAGATAAACGGCAAGCAAGGCCATGGACAGATGACGAAAGTCTTCTGCAAGCACCAAGAGATTGTTCCATACACAGCAGGTTAAGGCTGAATGTGGAAAGATTATCTAGTGTGTTCCCCATAGTTGATGGATGAGGAAGCTGAGACCTAGAAAAGTAGCCACCGAAGGCCATCCGGGTAGTGAGCGGCAGAACTGAGACTGAAACTCAGAAGGGTGTTCTTTGCACTATGCTCCACTGCTTTGGGAGGAAAACTGTGGGCAGGGAGCACCTCCTGGAACCTGAGGAAGAAACATAGGGAAAAGGAAAACAAGAGGGGAAGACTGCAGAAACTCTGAGAGGAAAGAGAGAGAATGAAAGGCCTGAGGAAAAGTAAAGAGGGAGATGTGTAATCTCTCTGGGCAAAAGGAATGCCAGTTCCATCCTCCATTAAGCATCGTACTCTCCATGTTTTGTTCCTAGTAATGACAGAGAAGATACAACCACTGAATGGGGGCAGGACCATGGTTTGGTCAGTGAGAGAAAAGCCTAGATCAGATAGAAGCAGGAAAATAACACAATCAGAGAAGTAATGAAGTTCCAGTCGGAACTCACACATTGTACTCCCAGCACTTAGGTTGCACTGAGAGTCCCTCTTGACTTGTCTGTGGTTACCACTAGGTTATAAAGCCATTGAAGGGACTATATAGTACTCATCCTCCTATCTCCAGGGCTTACCACAGTACCATGGCATGCAGTAGTTGCTCAGAAAGTTTGGTAGAAAATGTTGTGTAAATTAATACATTCAGGTATGTGTGTATGTATTTATAAATTCAACACCCATGTTAGGTGCTCCCTGAGAAACAACTCTGTGTTGCACTGCAAATGCCAAGACATTCTAGGTGGGAACCTGCCTGGGAAGCTGGGTACCTCTGTCTGCCGACATGAAACAACTCCTGGGCTTTCCCCAACTGACACAGACCTCAGAAGCTCCACTGGGACCAGGTAAGGTCTGAAGGAAGGTACAGACAGGATCAGGTAACATTCACTGTTGTCTCTGCCTGGTAATGGACCTCCAGAAGAGATATGGGTTATTTTTGTCCAAATTGTCAATGCCCTCCAGCCAAAGACCACCAGGAACACTTTTGTGATTGAACAAGTTGGGTTTATTGCTTATTGCAGCAAAGGAGAAGGTACCCTGTGGGGAACCATGGGGTGTCTCAGGAAGAGGGTTCTAGAAAGGACTTGTTATAGGATTCTAGTTAGGTTGGGGGACTTGGGGGAGGGTTTAAGGAAGCCAGGCTTTGCTCTGGATTGGATACTGCCAGAAAGCAGGGGTAATTCTATGATCAGATTGGGTATCTTATTAAATAAATCTTATCCAATAGGAGGGTGGACTACAGCAAGGCAAAAGCTGGGATTGGCAAGGAAGAGTAGTTACTCAGACTAGCCAGGATGGGGGGTGTTTAGTTATTTTTGAGGTTTGGGCAATGTTCATGCTTTTGTCCATGTTCACATGATTATGGAGTAGTCTTGTTTTTGTCTCAACTCACCATGGTGACAGAGTGGCCTTGCATGATGCCGATGTCCTGTGAATTTATTGTTCAACAGAACACCCAGACCTAGCTGTGAGTGCTAGGCCAGTTGGTAGCCAAACCAAGGCCTTGCCAACAGTACCAGGCCAGCTTCGGGATGTCAGAGGCTGCTTTTCTTTCTCCAAATGTTCATTTTGAGATGATCCCTGGTTTCCAACAAGGGATTGGCAGTCCAGTATCTAAATATTTAGACCCTCCCTGTACTCTGACCTAGTCACACCCATCTGTAGAACCAGCCAGGCAGGGGAACGTCATCACTGGCTTGGGCTGTGTGTATCTGTGTGTGGTTTTGTGTACGTGTGTCTGTGCCCGCCAGAAATTCCCTGATAAGATGGGAAAGAGGCCAGAGGCAGTCCTACTTCACCTCTGGGCCCAGCAGGCACCAAGGCACTGGGATTGAGTCCCAACAGTCTCCAGGGCAGCAGAGGTGCCCAGCTTTAGGTGGAGTCAGGGAAGGACGTACAGACGGGATATTGCAGCAACCAAGCCAAACTTGAGAGGAGCGGGAAAGGGAAGGGGTAGTGGTGGAAGGGAGGGGAGAGTTCCTTTGTATAAATGGGTCTCTTGAGAAGCTGCTGATTTTCCTTCAAGGAAGCAGCCTGCAGTAGGTCACTGTGGATCCCCACCCCCATCCCTTTCTGTTTTAAGCCTCTTGTCTCCAAAACAGGCCCTGTTGATTAGAACAAAAAAAATCATAAATGTTGACCTCATCCTTTACTGAGGCTTAATCTAACCCCTTTCCAATCAAATTTTCTTCCCTCAGTTCCATTTCTCCAGGTTTAAAATACTGGGACATCTCCTGCTGTGCCTTATAGGTAGCCAGGCAAAGGCTAGGACCATCACTAAGTGGTGCCAAGGACCATCTGATATCATTTGTAAAATGGCAAAGGAGGTGGGGCTGAAGTCAAGTGGGTGGGCTCCAGACACTTGCTATTTTGGCAAAGCCTGACTCTTCTGCCCAGGGCCTGACTAGCCCTTGTACTGCACTGCGGTGTGGCCCAGCTAATCATAGACCAGCTATCAAGGGCCAAACCTCAACTGGCACTGCTCTCATCTGGGGAGTCAGAAATCAGACCCCGTGATCCCTGGGGGTGTGGGCAGATTAAACGCATCCTGAGTTAAGTGGCAAGTTGTGGCAGTGGGTGATGAGGGTCTGAACGTCCTCTCATAAACAATTAGAATTACGGAGATCAGAGGCTACAAGACAGAGGCTCATTTTTTCAGTCAGCCCTGTTACCTAGGATCATTTAACCAATCAACCAATGGATTGTTCAGCACCTCATCAGGGTTTTTTTGGGGTGTGGCATGTGGTTCCTATCCCGAGGACAAAAATTCGGTCTCTGCTCTGGGATAGGTTATAATCCCTTTAAAATGACTTAAAGAACAATTATATTCAGAAGTGGTAAGTTCAGTTGGAGTTCAGAGGTGAGAATTCATGCATGGGCACTGGTCTTACTGGTACCATGCCACCAAGGTAGGACTTGATCTGGGCCTTGAAAGATGAAGCAGGATTTGGATAGGTAAAAGGGAAGGGGGATGGCGGTTCCAGATGTGAAGAGCATGAACACAAGTTTAAAGGTGGCAATAAACCAGATGTGTGTGCATATGTGTGTGTATTAAAAGTCACAGGAAAGGGGACTGGACAGGCAGAGTGGGCTGCGATTATAGACTGCTGTGGAAGACTTTGTACTTAATGTGGCTGGTGACAGGGAGTCACTGTACATTCTTAGGGAGGGAACATGGACCAAGTGGTGCTTTGGGCAGTGACCTAGCAGCAATAGTTGACTAAGAATGGCTGCTCTCGTTGATCTCCCCATTCTTGGCATGTCCACAGTACTTTCTTTGTGTGTCCTTCTATGGACATAGCTCACTGTATTATACTTCTGCACCCATGTGTCTGTATTGCTCACTGACACCAGGAGGTCCTTAAAAGCAGTGGCCATGTTTTATCCATCTTCCCATTCTGGCATCTACCTGGCTCACAGTAGGCACTCAATGAACATTGATTAGATGAACAGATCATTTAATTTTAATTAACTGAATTATACTGACATACCATACAAGGATAATCACTATCAAAGAGCTAGACTAAATTGCACATAATACTAAAACAAGACAAATCACAATTTGGTCTTTTTGTGAAACATTTTAGGATCACAGAATATGCTACTGCCATCTTTGTAAGCAGCAATTATTGCTGTATAATAACTTCTATCTCACAGGATACTAGAGTTTTCTACATATGGATTCTTTTTATGCCCTGGATACGCTAAGAGGATCTACATATGGATTTGGATGTGTCATGCAGCAGATCGTATTCCACTAAACCTATATCTGTATAGTAAGAACCTGTTCTGGTACCTCTAATTCTTACAGTGGAGATTTTCCCTGTTCTCCTAGTGTTCAAAAAGGATTTGGCTGAAGCTGCAACTCCCTTTAATCAAGCCCAATATTTAAAAAAAATCCAGACTGGTAATAATTTTCTCTTTATATACAGAAAGATTCATAATAGGACTTCTGAAAGTAGTGAAAATTTCCTCTTAACTGAAATAAGGTTTGATTTTTTAAAAGTAAATTAAAATGCCAAAAATGAGTTGACTTATGAAATCCTGAATTGTGTTCCTAGGAAATCATCTGTAAAGGGAGGCATGCCTTATAAGCATATTTTAGAGAAAAGGAGTTAAGAGAGGGCAGATTTATAGTATGGGGGACAGCAGGCAGACAAATCAAAAGATCATGATCAGGCCGGGCGCGGTGGCTCACGCCTGTAATCCTAGCACTCTGGGAGGCCGAGGCGGGAGGATTGCTCGAGGTCAGGAGTTTGAGACCAGCCTAAGCAAGAGTGAGACCCCCGTCTCTACTAAAAATAGAAAGAAATTAGCCGGACAACTAAAAATATATAGAAAAAAAATTAGCCGGGCATGGTGGCGCATGCCTGTAGTCCCAGCTACTTGGGAGGCTGAGGCAGAAGGATTGCTTGAGCCCAGGAATTTGAGGTTGCTGTGAGCTAGGCTGACACCACG
>CAUYRT010066055.1:0-11942 GCA_963574885.1 Lepilemur ruficaudatus
CACACGGACAACGAGTTTTGGGGGGGGGGGCCGGGGGGGGGGGGGTGGCGGGTAGGGCAATTTAAAAACATATTGCGGGCGTTTTGCACCATGTGGGGGATGGGCAGGCTTGCGGCTGTGTCTGGCGGGGGGTGGGAGGCAAGGGCACTGGATGTAACCTTAACATGTGTACCCCCGTAATATGCTGAAATAAAAAAAAAAAAAAGAACTGTAGAAGAAATGTGCTAGAACAGCCAGAACATGCGTAGAATATAAGTCTTATTAAGACTGGCTCAAAAAAACAAAAAAGTACACGTTAATCAAACACAGACACACAAAAAAATCTCATCTGGTCTGAGTCTACTCTTCTATCTTCGGAAGTGCAGGTGGCTGACCTTAAGTGGGACCAGCTGTCACTAGGACGTGTTTCTGGAGAACCCAGCAACACAAGGAGACAGACGCTAGACTTGACTTGCTCTCAGGGTACTTTCAGCTGGGTATCTTCTCGTCCTAGGAGCTACGCACCTAGCAAGAGTCAAATGCCACCTGGGAGGACTACGCACAGCTGAGGCTCAAGTCAGGTCACCGCATGAGGGACAGGAGCTTGCTGACTGCCCTGTTGTTGGACTCACCAGTAATTACAGCCATAACCCACTTTCACCACGTTTATAGCAAGCACTTGAGAGTATCTGAATAGCCCAGGTGCGCAGCGGGGTAAGACTAGTGTCCAAGTCACCTAAAGTTTGGGTTTTGAGAAATGCACGCAGAGCTGCTGATTGACATCCTCGCTCACCCCTTGGTGTGGACTAGTCATGACGCTCGGATCTTCTACAGTGATCACTCTGAGGTAAGTTCACGTGCAGGGCCCTAAGGTTTGTTTGTTAATTAGTTGGTTTCATTTATTTATATACTATAGTATGCATGTGCATAACTAAGTACCAAGCATGCCTCAAAACCTCTGGAGCCCTCCTCCTTCTTCCTGCCTGTTCGGTAGCTGGAGGGACACAGGGACTTGTCCCCACTTCTCATCACGGTCATCTTCTTCCTCCTCTCCACTAACAAGCATTTGGTGTTCACCCACAATGCAGGGTGCTGGGTTAGGGGCTGGGGTGAAGACCAAAGACAGGGCCCCTCAAATACCATCAAGAGGCCAACGGAATGCACTAACGTGGAAAACAAGTTATCATAGTTTTCCGGAAACAAAGGTTGTCTCTGTTTTGATGTGGCCAGTCTGTGGCAACCGCAAGAACACTAAGCACATCCTTGTCGAAGGGAAGGACTTCCATAAGACTGATCTCTGTCAGCATCTCTTTGAACTTGGCAGATGAGGCTTCCCAGTGAGGAAGGAAAGGGCCAGGGCAGGAAGTGAAGCAAACATCCAAACACGTGCTGCACCGCACCCCGGCCCGAAGCTCTCACACCACCTCCTTCCCCCAGATGTTCCTCTGGCGGTCCTCCTCCTGGAGGCCCTGTCCTTTGCTTTCCACGGGGACGGCCAGATAACAAGCTTTACCACCCATGAATCTCACCAATGAAGCCCTCAACATGCCTTGTTAATTGCAAAGGGAGGAGGCGGATGCCAGGATGACCAGGTGGCCTCACAGGACTGACGAGACCAGGCTGAACACACAAAGGTCGTGAGTTCTACCTGAGCCAGGTGGCTCCCAGTTTAGCTCTTTGAACCTCAGTTGCTGTATCTGAAATAAGGGAGCTAAGTGACCCCTCTGGAGCTCACAGGAGATTTGGGGGGGATCGAGTGAGCTCCCGTGTGTTAGGCATGCAACACGTGCTCGGCGTAACTCAGGGAGAAAACCGCTATGACGTCAGTGTACAGATCAAAGCAAATTTCTAAGTCCGAACGACGGCAGGGAGAAGGGGAGCATAAAATTACTGTTATAAAAATTAGAGCAGAGATGCACCGTCCTTGCACGTGGAGGAGGCTCCAAATCCATGGCCAGGCTAGGGACCCAAAGCACGGACCTCCTGGTGCTTTGCGGAAAGGACTGGACAAGCAGCAACCTGGAGAGCTCCTCACTTGGAGAGACGGTGGCCCAAGGCCACACACACAAAGAGGGTAACCGGGATGGAACTCTGGGCTGACCCCTCTGCGGGCTGGACATGGCATGCTTCTAGGGAACATTAGGGCTCAATGGAAATGTGCCATTTAAAGGATCAGAGGAGAATTTGTTTTATTCTCTGCACTTCGAGAGGGCACGCATGAGCAGACCCCACGCCATGGCTGGGCAAGCCACCCACCCACCTTCCTCCTGAGGCCCATCTATGCAGAGGGACAGAAAGCGCGAGAGCAGCACTGCTGTGTTTCTGAGGAGGGTAAGGCTTGCCAGGACATCGCTAATGACAGCTGCGACCACCACAAATCACTGTGGCAGACCTGAACGGATCAGAGTGCAAATTAATTTTGGGTGGGACAAAAGGAGGAATCAGAGGCTCTTTTGTTCCCCCTTTAACACCTGCTGGGCCCTGCAGGAAGGGTCGCGTCCTCAGGTTGTGGTGGGAACTTGGCACTGGGGAGCCCCAGCAGCAGGCCGCATGCTGATCTGTGTGCCCCACCCTGACCCCTGCCCATCCACCGAGCAACCACCCGGAGCTGCCACTGTGCTGGGTGCTGGAGACCGACACAGACCGGCCGGCCCTGCAGGGGCCAGCTGCACAGGGGTGCTGGGCTCACAGGGCATCCAGGACCCAGGGTGACTTGGCCTATTTTGCACACTAAGCCAGGGCTCTTGTTTCTCTGGGTCATGTGCTACAGTTTTACACTTTATCCGAAACCGGAACACACTGCCTGACCAATACAAGTCCTTGTGCTGACAGTGGAAGAGAATGTGTGAAACCAGAGTTATCCTGGAAGATCTGGGCCGTGGGGCCCCTGCTCTGGAGCAGCAGGGGGGGAACTGCCTGTGCCTGCACTGTTCCAGGCATCCGAGGAGCCAGCTGTAACCTTGGAAACCAGAGGGAAGAACACCACGGAGAGCAGACACCCAGGAGGAAAAGCATGAAGTCCGCTGGGGCACATGTGGATATGTGATGAAGACCTGAAGCATCCATTAGCTATGAGGATTTATTTCCCAAGGAAACAGAGTGCAGTGTTCAAAATGGCACACACGAACGAAGCACCCAGGTAAAATCATTTGCGTGGATGGTGCTTGTTTTGCAAGGCAAGCGAGGATGCACAGGAGCGGTAACTCAGACACTATTTTAAAAGAAGTCAGTTCTGGCATGTACAAAGAACTCGAGTCGAAGAGGAATTCTTTTCAAGCTCAAGATGTAATTTGTGGCTTTTCCTCAGCATTTGCCTCCATAAGGTACCAATTTGCACATAAAGAAAAAAACCGGCATCTTTATGGTTCAGTAAGAGGGCTGAGAGAGAGAGAGCTCTAACACAGTTATTGGGGATCTAAGTGCAAACATTTTCTGCACTGTAGTTTCTAAAAATGATTGCAATGGCAGATGACATTGTATTTGTCTTCTATCCTTTTCTTTAAAAAAAGTGGAGGGTGAGGAGGGCAACTAATCCCCTGTCATCTCTTCTCTGCCCGGCAGAGGGAGAATGCACTTTCCCCAGGGGACAGAGCTATCCCTGGGATGGTGATTATGTCCCTGACTCCCTGGGACAGTCTGAGTTTAGGCATCAGCCCTGGTGTAATTACTAATAGCTCCTTCTTTCACTCTCAAAAGCACACCAGACTGAACACAACGTATGGTCACTGCAAGCTGAGACACAGAATTCTAGAATGGTCCTCAACTTTGCTGGGACTCTCAAGAATTTCATTTTCCACAGAAGAAATGCTCAGATTTCCTCTGCTCGGTAGGACCTTCATACTTGAGCCAGCTGGGAAACACCACCTGCAAGGCTGGCTTGCAGTTACCTTCCCACTGCTTTCCCTCGGCCTCCGAGGGCAGAACTTACACCTTCCCAGCTGTGTTCCCATAAGAACTTCCCACTTCCTTGAATGCCTGGCTCCCCTTCCAGGTCAAGGATGACGGGGGGATTTGTCACATCCCCAGCACCTAGCATATGGCCTGGTGCACACAGATCCTCAACAAATGCTGTCAGCACCCGATGAACTTCACGGGTCCGCGTTCCTCTGCACAGGTTTGCAGGGGCAGCCAGGGAGTGATTCAACCAGGGTGCTTACCGAACTGGGGCTGGTTTTTGCTCACTTCTGAGGAATGTACGTAACTCCTCATGCACTGCTAGCCTCGAAGGCTTGCAAAGGAGTGATTAGAGATAGATTTAATTTTGTTATCTAACAATCTGGCCAAGCCGGACTGGCTGACAACAAACCAAAACCCTGGAGTCCTCAAGCAAACAGGCTCTTCCTCCAGCTCTCGCTAGACCGAACTCGAAGATTGGTTTTTCTCCCTCTTAAGAGGGATCTCAGGCTGAGAGGCACTTCTTCAGATCATGCCAAACTTGAGAATGGAGACAGAACCAGGAGTTGAAACCTAAATGATAAGGAGAGTTCATGGGGGGCAGAAAGGAAGAGAGGGTTGGGTGTGTGGTTACTGAAGATCATTTTTAAGAGTCTGAATTAACAAATTTAACAGGAAAAACTCCATTTACCTTTCATACGGCAACTGGCAGCTGCCAACAAGGGCTGGATTTCATTGCAGGGCTCTAACCTAAAGGTCTGGAATGGTTCACAAAGCACGGGTGACCCGGGTGAGACTCAGGCTCAAAGGTAGCTCATCTTGTAAAGAAAATGATGTCTTCTTTTGTAAAGTGTGATGCCACTTACGGCTAAAACACCCACACAAAAGGGACCCTAAAGGGATCCGAGGCATTTTCTCGGGAGCTGTGGGAAGACGGCAGTGTGCAGCCATTGTTCTTGCCTCAGCGTGGACACTCTAACACGCTTTCCTCCTCATCTAGGTCTCAATTTTGAAACCTTCTTCTCCTTACCTAGGGCCACCCACAATTACTGGGTTTAGTCACCTGCAAGTAAGCATTAGGAAACTGCCTAATTTCTGTCGATCTGCATTTACCGCCAAGCACCTAAAAGCAGAAGCGAGGTACAGGGCTCTGTGAGGAATGGCTCACTTTGGGTGGTGGGTAACACCTTACAAAGGAGGGGGCTCCCCAAACACAGTGTTTACCTGTTGGGACAGGAAAGGATTTTTTCCCCTTAGAAACAATATTGATGATGCGTGGGTCCCTACACTGTCCAGTAAGACGCGTAATCCAAGTGCAGGATAATGAACACTAGTGTCCTGAGGCTGGCTGAGAGTTGGGACTGGCTTGCTGCTGGTTTCTGCAGAGCGGTGGCAGCCCTGGCTGGGGTGGTGGGGACTGCCGACCCCATGGGGGCAGGTCTATCTGCTGTGCCTCGGGTGCTTTCAACTTACGGACGGTTGTGCCCATGGGATTCTATTTTAGAATTCTGGAAGCATCACTGAGGAAGTCGTCTGGTGAAGTTAGCTCTAAAAAGACTCTTTTCCCTAACAATTAAAAGAAATATACCAAAGGACCCATAAGGGATGAATAAATTATTAAACTATTAAGAAGTTGCTATAAATATGCAGTGTTAATTTAATAATTCATAATGGACTGGTACAACAAGATTTTTAAGGCTCATAAAATACTGCTGGCGGGAGCTAGCATCCCGGGGCACTTGCCAACTGCTTCTTTACACAGTAGCCTGGGCGAGGGAGGACGGCAAGCCTTTCCCTGGCTGGCCTCCCAGGGGTCCCTGGTTGGGGGATGCGTCTGCACCAGCTCACCAGCCTGGCCAGGGGCCAGGCCCTGGCTTGCCTCTGTGGCTTCAAGGGGGACGCAGCAGGAGGGAGGAGGAAGGCATGGCAGTGAGGAAAACTCACAAGGGTGGGGACACCTCTCGCCTGAACTCAGGAACAGCCCCTCGAGTCCCCAGGCCAGCCTGGGTAGCCTCATCCTCACCGGTGCCTTTGTGCCTCCATTACAGCCCCTGGTCTCTTTCACCTGGAGCCCTTGGGGCGAGACAGGTTTCAGAATGCAGAGTTTCAAGTTTTACCTAAATCATACATAGTGACTACCTCCAGAGGGGCGTGGGGCAGCACCCCGTATCCAAACCCATTAATTTTTCTACAGCAATATGTATGGATGTTACGCTTAGCAGGGTATATAAGGACTATAAATAGCCTCACATCAGTTCAATTTTTGCCACCATATGAGTTTTAGTGTGAAAATATGAAAGTTTCACAGTTTTCCGAGTCCTCCAGTCTGCGTATTTGCTTGTCCTGATGACACGGGCGCTTTCTGCTCACTACTTCCCGTGCACCTCCACGCCATCGCCCCCCTACCTCCGAGAAACGGAAATGAATTTGGAATAGACAAGACAGTAAGACTGTCCACATGTAAGCGATCACTCCTGGATCGCAAGCAGCAGCTCTGGTCAGCTCTACACATTTATCTGTAAAAAGTAAAATTGGATTCATTCAATTAAGTGAAGGCTTGGCCAGGCAGAATGAAACAAGCGCCATCAGGGGATTTCTTCCAAATTGTCAGCCCCATCTCAGCCTTTTCTGGGATGACGGAACTGAGCACCAACAATCCAATCCCGCCCTAGGTTTGTGTGGCCTTTCACTGATTTCAGAGCCTGTTTGCCTGCGGGCCCTCGGACTTCTCTGTGCTGTGTGCAGGCAGGGAACACACAGCCAGCACGGACTCCCCTTTATACAGACGAGAAGCAGCTTAGAGACAGAGAAGTGCCTCCCCTGCGGTCACGGGACTGGGAGGAGTGGAGCCAGGACAAGAACCTCAAAGTCCCTGGCAAGGTCTGCCCTCTCTACACTTCTCACACACACACCGTCAGGACTGTGGCCCAAATACGTTCTGCCAGGCTCTAATCCCACAACGTGACCTGAGTAACCTATGTACTTCCTGCCTCCTCCTCTCAGAGATGTAAATGCCTCTTAGCGTGTCAGGGCTCTGAGCCATCCTAGGGAAACCTGATTAACTTCACCTAACCCACGTCACCTAAATGCATCAGGACAAGGAAGCTTTCGGGCAGCACTCGCATCAGCATGGACCACTCTGGTACACACTGCTGAGGACCCCGAGACAGGTACTAAAGGCAGAGTTTCAACTGTATTCCATATTTTACATAGAGTTGAAAGCAAAAGAGTTCTACCTCAAAGGCTAAAGAGAAAGCACCGTGACCTACTGGAAGGCCCCCGTCTGGGGGTCCATTTCTCCATCTTCCATCTTTTTTGCCACCACTGCCAGTAGCCACTGGGCTGTGCGCTGTTAGGTCACTGATGGACAGGTCTGTGCAGCGACAGCCTGGGCTCACTCCACTGCTGTCTGGGGGCAAGGCTGCGCAATCGGCCCCCAGCCTTTCAGCCACCTTGTCATTTGTGGTGAAACAAAAGCATCTCCGCCTAGGGCCGAGTGCCCTCATGGTATGTACGCACTCCCTGGGCAAAACCCGGCAGACGATGGCATTGCTAATGGAGAAAGGGGAACTCAACTTCGGTCTCAGATGCTCTCGCCCTCTTGTGATCATCCTGCCCTACTCAGACTAACATTTCACGGGAGGAGGAGTGGATTTAAAAGTAAGGTACAGATATACTGCTACACCTTTGAGCTCTGACTTTCTTTTGGAATTATTTGGTATCTGCTTGTTAGAAAATTGAGGAAATTATGAAATCCTTGATGGAGTGGGAGTGCTGGACCAAGTGCGCATTAGTTCCATGAGCCAGGAGGAAGTGGCACTCATTTGGGGAATTACTGTCCCTGAGATCATGTGAGATCCCTAGAAACAAGGCATTTCTCAAACATGCATTTTATTAGGGCGATGGGAAAGAAGGCACGGTCACCAAATTGGATGGGGAGAGCTAAGCGCGGTGTCCGCAGTGACGTCACATAACATGACAGGAGAGGATCAGTTAAAAAACGTCAGCCAGGGAGTGAGCCGGGCCAGCACCGCCTGCCTCCTGCTAGAACGTGCCTGTCGGTTTCTCCATGTGGAATGAGTTCCACGACGAAAACCGGCAAAAGCGCCCTCCTAAATACATGCTGCCTCGATATTCTATAATAACTAGAGCCATCCATTTACAGTGTTAGGATTACTTCTAGTTCCAGGTTTTTGACTACACAGTGATGGAGACACAGTAGCCATGAGCATGCTACTAGTAATGGCTAATGCTTCCCTCTCACTCTAGGCCCGGAGCGATTCTGAGCACTACAGACACATGAACTCATGTAATCTTCACATCAGCCCTAACAGGTAAGTACTATTATTAACCACAATTTATAGATGAGGACGCTGAGGCACAGAGAGGTTGAGCAACCTGCCTAAAGCTACATAGCTAGTAAGAGGGGGAGCCAGGATTCAAACTCACAAGCCTAACACCAAAGCCCGGGCTCCCAACCACAGCACATGCTTTTCAAAGTCTTGACCTCAAAATGCATTAAGGCCCTATGTGGCTTGGGCATGATTTTGTGAATTTACTCAAATGTTACTTGATTTATAAGAAAATCAGAAATGGACAGACGACTTGTTAAGACAAACTCACTTCACTAATTAATGCCCAGGTAGTTAAGAAACGTTTTACCCTGGAGACATTTCTTGTAACAGTTTATGAAACAAAAATGATGATGAGATTTGATCAAGGACACACTTCTGCTAACCTAAAATCGGTATCCAAATTTACTGACACATTAAATTGCTCCTAACGAGGAGGCCGACGGGTGTGTGCATGTGAACTCCACGTTGCGGCTCAGAGCAGGGGCTGGAGAAAAGCAGAAAGGGTCTGCCCGCTGGCGCTCGGCGTTCAGGGATCCCTGTGCGCAGTGCATGCTCGAGTCCACCTTCATAAACGGCGCAAACCTCCATGTCTCCCCCCAGCCATACGACCTGCCCAAGGGCTTTCTCCTTCCCTGTTGTGAATTTCCCCAACTGTAATGGGCAAGGGTGGCAGGCTAAGTTTAAATCCACGTGGAGAAGTCAGAGGGGATCAGCCTTGAAGAGAAGCATGGGTCTGTCCCCAAGTCACTGGGCTATACGCTGCAGGGTGGACAGCATGGTTACTCTGAGGAAACGCATTACATGGGAACAGCTTCCTGAGCTTTCCCTTTTCTCCGTCATCATAAACAATTAGTCTGAGTCACTGTGCAGTTATGCAGGCAAACTCCTGCACGCAGGTCCCCTACGAGAACAGGGTTTGGGGACAGCAGGTGACCCTCTGACCGTGGTCAGACATTCTCAGGACCTCTAACCAGATGAAGGGAGCACAGGGAGAAGGTTGCGCTTGTTACCAGGTGAGTGATCTTGCAGAGGAAATCCTTATCTGGTTGGATTTCACTGATTTGAAGCTTATATTCACTGGGCAATAAGTTACAGGCAACATGAGCAAGATGGCAGGAAGAATATTAGAACTCCTTAAGAAAACGAGGTTTGGGGAAGAAACCCCAAGCACTCTATGATGAAAATTTACACACGAATAATTGATACGTTTATTAAAAATAACTTACTTGTGCTTAAATCCTGTCTGCTCTATGAGGAATTTACTGGGCACCACTCTGCTGGCTGTGAGACAGGTCTGCGCTGCAGTGTGGCCATGAAAGCAACAGTGTTTCTTTGTAAATATTTAATAAATCAGATTTTTAAAAAGCACATCAGACTACCATTCACTGCAGTCAGTACAAAGAGGTGAAGTTCTACTCCATTTGAGTATGCTTTATAAACGTTTTTAGTTTGCTATTCAGAGCATGTACTCACATTCCTGTAAAAACCCAGACAAATAACTCGGGATGGAATATAAACCAAAGTCCGGGTCTGTGCCACGTCACAGCTGTCGCGTTTGCACAGTGTGCCTGCTGCTTGGTGTGCAAGACGCAAACACGCCTCACTCCCAGAGAGGACCGAGGCAAACAAGGTAGCACGCTGAGTAAATCCCACTGCTGGAGAAGGTTGTGACAGGTTCTCACGGCCCACGCATGCCTAGGTGTGTTCAAACCTCCCACCACACCGCCTGGAGGACTGTTTCGTGGTTGAACAGGTTGTGCGGCTTTCTCAGACACAGCTAAGGTGCGCCATGAACTTCCTGGGGGGACTCCTCAGGGACATGCACCTGTGCCCACGGACTCCTTGATCAGAGCGCTCTGCAGGGCTGGCTGGCGGCTAGGATACTGCACAACGGTGCTCTGGCCCCCACAAGGGTGTGACAATGTGGCTAACATAAAAGAAGCTGACAGCTACTACTTGTAACGTCCCAGGTGTTGCCCCCAAGGGGTGGTCACTGCTCCCCCAAATTTATCAGTGTTTCTCTCATATTCTTTAGGGCAGTGGGTCCAAGTGGAGTCCTGAGACCTGGGCGCTGGCATGGATTCCCACGGGAACTGGTCAGAAATGCACATCCGGGGCCCCCGGCCCGCCTCCCTCAGGAATGATGATGCCCCTCCAGGCTCGGGCCAGGCTGTGCTGGAGGGAACAGTGCCCAGGGTGGCTGGAGGTTCAGTCGCCTCTACCTTCAGAACCAAATTAGGAAAACATTGCTTCCTCACTTGAGGCAGTAAAGACAAACAAGAAACCGCCTCTCACGACCTCTCCCCTCCCACTCTCTGCGGAACAGCCTGGAACAGTTCAGCGCAAAGCCTCAGGCCGAGGTGGGCCAGGCCCTTCTGAGTGCCTGCTCTTGGCCAGGAGCCACGTGGAGGCCTCAGCCAGCCTTGTCACATTAAATCCTATGAAAAATCTATGAACAGATATCACTGGCCCTTCTCCCGCATGGGAACTGGGCTCAGAGGGTCACAGTCATCTGGCTAAAGCCACCTCGGTGCACGGAGATGCCTCCCGGGAAACGCATCCACAGCCACAACACCAGACAGAACCATGACGCAGCCACAGAAGACTCTAGGGAGGCTCAGAGGCGACAGAGGGCTCTGGGAGAGATCTGAGGGCTCTGACATCGTGTTTGAAAGCCCAGTAGGGTGGTGGGTGTGCTCTGGAGGGGCGGCACCCAGGGACAAGCCAGCAGGAAAGCACAGCACGTGGGAGGGTGGCCAGGGAAGGTGCTGTGACCAAGGAGCCCACACTGTCTTCTGTGTGGATGATGAGAATGTTCTTCAGCCCTGTGCCTGCACCTGCTGGAAGGGGACTTCAAGAGTCCCCGATCACAATCACCAGGTGTTAAGGGACGGGCTGGGGCAAGTAAGAAGCAGGTATGAAGGGGAGGAGGGGCAGATGGAATTCAGTTTGGGACGGCATCAGGTGTCTCGGGCATCCACATCAGACACCAGGCAGGTGGCTGGTGGCACCAAGTGGAACCAGGGTAAGCGACGAGGGCTGGAGATATAGACAGGGCTTTTCCGCAGATGCACGTATGAGAAACTGTGGCTGAAGTGAGGTTACGTGAAGCTTGTCGTGCAAGGCCAGAAAGGACAGAGAGAAAATACAATGTAGCTAATAAATAAGAATTGAGGGCTTTAATTAAACATCAGTGAATTTTTGTTTTTTTTGAGACAGAGTCTCACTCTGTTGCCCGGGCTAGAGTGAGTGCCGTGGCGTCAGCCTAGCTCACAGCAACCTCAAACTCCTGGGCTCAAGTGATCCTCCTGCCTTAGCCTCCCGGAGTAGCTAGGACTACAAGCATGCGCCACCATGCCTGGCTAATTTTGTCTATATATTTTTTTTTTTTAGTTGTTCAATTAATTTCTTTCTATTTATAGTAGAGACGAGGTCTCGCTCTTGCTCAGGCTGAACATCAGTGAATTTAAGACCTGATCTCTTGAAATACTTGAAATTGTCAAACATGAAATAAATCTTGCCCTGGGGTACACACTTCCAGGTTTTGAAATGAGGTGAGAAAAAAGAGTTTTGCTCTTCTGCACATTGCAAGGAAAAGTGGAGGGCAAGAACCAGGGATCAGCATGGCCAAGGATGACCTGCAGCTCTCAGCTGGCTAGGCAGGCCTCCCGCAGGTACAGGCCAGAGCTTTTACCGTCATTAGAATTTCATTCG
>CAUYRT010066056.1:0-18135 GCA_963574885.1 Lepilemur ruficaudatus
GTGGATTATTAAAATTTGGTATATGTTTACAACGGAACATTACTCAATTTTAAGAAACGACAGTGAGCTAGCACCACTTATATTATCCTGGATTAAGCTTGAGCCCATTATTCGAAGTGAGGTGACACAAGACCGGAAGAAAGGACCCCACATGTACTCGCCTTCAAATTGATACTGACTGATTAACACTATGGTGCTCAAATGGTGGTGGTGTTCACTAGGGATTTGGGGGATGGGGGTAGACCCACATCTGAGGGATGTGGAGAGCACTGTGGAGGGGAGGGGCATGCTTGAAATGTAGTTGGGGATGGGTATTAGGGGTCTCAATAGGGGGAAAGAAATCCTCTAAAACTGATTTATGTGAACAGCTGTACAACTTGGTAAATTTACTAATAACCATTTAATTGTACACTTAAAATGGAGTAAAGGCATAATATGTAAATTACACTTCAATAAAGAAAAAAAAAACAGCAGAGAATTAGAATAACTCGTCCAAGAACATATAGCCATAAGAGATGAAGCCTGGATTCGCAATCAGATCTGTCTGACTAAAGCCCATACTCTTTCCACTCTCGAGACTGTGTTCTGTCAAGAATGGCACCCGAAGCAGAACTGCTATGAGTACCATGTTGGTCAGATTCTGGAGCAACAATACGACTGTTGATAACACAGCAAACGTGTATAGTGTTTACTATGCGCAAGGCAGGATTCTAAGCACTTTACTTATATTACTATTATCTCATTTAATCCTAGTTGATCTCATAGAAGTAGAGAGTAAAATGGCAGTTACCAGAGGGTAGAGTGGTCAGGGGGAAGGGAAGATGTCAGTAAAAGGATATATTTTTACAGTTAGAAAAGGAATAAGTTCAAGAGACCTATAGTGTGTCCTTGAAAAATACTAACAAAGTGAATGTTAAGTGTTCTCACCACAAAAACGAGAACTATGTGAGATAATTTTTTAATACTACTTAACTAGATTTAACAATTCCACAATGCATATATACTTCAAAACAGCATGTTGTACATGGTAAACACATATAATTTATATGTCAATTTAAAAATAAATTTAAAAATTTGGGAAAAAAGAGACGATGGCTGCAAAGTCTCTGGCACAAATGAAGTACTGAATAAATACTAACTTTTTAAAAAACTTCCTAATAACAGCATATGGAAAGTACTATTATTTCCATTTGGCTAAGGAGGACATTTGTAGGATGGAATTCTGTTCCCTAGGCCTCTGCTTTACCTTCCCCTATTGGATGATCTGAATTAAATGATATTAAGGGCACCAGAGAGATTCTTTATCTGTTGTGGCAACGAAGGAAGTGTAGAAGAAATTAAAGCATATCCCAAAAGGAAAGATAAATTTCCAAGAGAAGGGGACCCTCATTTTAATATATCATTTTCTGTAGCATTGTAAAAGCAACACATGACTGTAATATAAGCACAAACAGTTTGAAGTGTATGAAGAGTAATATTCTCCAGCATTCATTGTAATCCCACTCTGGAGCAGTTAAATACACAGGTGCGCATAAACTTACCCACACACCTAACTATAGCTCATGTGCATCTTTCTTTCTAAGTACTTAAATTGGTTTCATGACATGTGGTCCTACTTTATAAATATTAGTCTGTCATATGGATATACCATAACTTTAAGTAGAATTAAAAATAATTGAATCTATGCAAGTTTTACATATCAATACAAAAAATTGCCCCTACTTCTGTGGAAACAAAAAACAAGTTCCATCACCCTTTTCTCACTCTTAGCAGATACTCAGACTTCCACTACAGCAATAGTTCTCTTAACCAATCTCTGCATAACTGACTCAACAGATTAGCTAACGCTTTTCATTTCCTCAGTGAAAATACAGAAACTGCTAACCAGGGCACACTAAATACTCAAAGCTGCCAAGCTACTTTCTGTTGGGTCTCTTCTGTTTCCACCAGTTTCCAAGAGTCAGTTACGTTTTCACCCAAACAAGTTTTTATGACAGTTTAACATGTTATTGTAATTGTAACACAAATTGAAGAAATACAAGTACTAAATATAGCTGTTTCTATAAAAACTCAACTGACTTCTTTGGAAAACTTAATAAAGATGAATTACTAAAATAAAAGTGTTATGAAATCTGATATAGAAGAAAAGCCTAAAAATCATAGGGAAATCTACAAGATTCTACAAGGATTATACACTCAGATTGCTTCACAGCTGCCTTCAAAACATTTATTTTAGTAAGACATATAAATATATACAGAAAAATATTTCTCTGCACAGGACCAAAGTCGAATGCTTCCTTAGGCACATTATAGCAAGGAGCTGGAGGGGTGTGGGAATATTTGTTTATTCTACAAGAAATACTCAAAAGATGAAACTTATTTTAGAAGATATATAATTGATGCAGTTTAAAAAGGAGAAAGCAGGCTGGGTGCATTGGCTCACACTTGTACTCCTAGCACTATGGGAGGCCAAGGTAGGAGGATCACTTGTGGTCAGGAGTTCGAGACTAGCCTAAGCAAGACTCCTGTCTCTACTAAAATAACCAAAAATTTAAAAAAAAAAGGAAAGAATTAGCTGGGCAACTGAAAATAGAAAAAATTTGATTAGCCAGGTGTGATTGTATGTGCCAGTAGTCCCAGCTACTCAGGAGGCTGAGGCAGGAGGATTGCTTGAGCCCAGGCGTTTGAGGTTGCTGTGCATTAGGCTGATGCCACGGCACTCTGCCTGGGTGATAGAGTGACATGCTGTCTAAAAAAAAAAAAAAAAAAATAGGGAGAAAGCATCACATTACTTAATCTGCATCCTACCTTCTTAGTTTGCCTGCTAAAACATACGAATATATGAAAAGAAATAGGATTTTAGGTTGCATCATTCCTTTACTAGATGTAACTGGAAGTGTAGGAAGAAAAAAATGATAGATTTTAGAACAATTTCCAAAAAAAAAGGGAGAAACAGTTTTTTAAAAAAGTAAAGCTAAATCTTCAATGCATACATGTAACTACATATGCTATATAAAAGAAAATGCCCAATTTATACAAAGTTTCTTTAAAAGTATAAACCAACAGGGAAATACAGTGTGTATAGATGATGAATTATTTTTTAGAATTAAAATACTAGGAAGAGTTTCACTATCTTTGTCAAAAATAAAAAAGCTATGTGCATTACAGAAAATACCAGTCTGTCTAGGAAAAAATTTATTTAAGAAGGTAGAATTTTTTTTAATTTCCATTCCAAGTTTTATATATCTTGAAAAAAAACTTAAACATATCTATCCATGTGCTCTAAATCATATCCTACCAATTAACATAAAGAAGAAAACAACGAATAGCAATTCTGACTTTTAACAGAAGGTACTATATTAATAATAAATTGTTATTTTAAGTATTTAAAAAATATTTTAAAATTTTATAATAACAAACACTTCATCATTTGCTGATTAGAGAGCATAAAATTGTGATGTTCTGTTATTCAATACCAGAACTCACCATACATATATAGGAAATTCATATACACATAAGTTATTGTATTTCAATGACTCTAGGATAACTTTTACATTTGAATATTAAGTTGACATGGCACGTATTGTAAAGTACATCTTAGTTCCAAGGAAATCCAGCATTAAAATTATCATTAAAGCATATATTTACTCATAAAAAGGATCCGTTAGGACAACAAAAATGCAATGTGAAAATCTTTAATATATAATCATCCAAGCCAATAAATTTGAATTTTTTTAAAAAGCTATCTTAAATTTTATCAGAACCCTGAAAAGTCCTTGCAATTGCTAATACAAAAATAATTATAACTATTTACACAGTTCTGCAATAGTTTATTTCAGTGTCAATGCCCACAAACTTTTTAAAGGTAAACAAACCAAAAATGTAGAATATACAAAATAATACAGTTTAAATGTAGTCTGAATATTTATGACCATATTGGAATAATTTTTTCTCTTTATAAGCTCATCTGAATTTAATGCTATTCTGGTTCTGCCATTTCTCTTTCCCTCCTGCATCATTCCAAGCCAAAAGCTTTGAAAGAATATACTCAATCACGATTCTGAGAAAAATCACAGTATTTTAGTCAACAACAGTAAATAGTTTTCCATTGCCAAAGAAATACCGTGCTTCTAAGCTTCATCATTGAAACTATAAGATTTAGTAGAAACATACTTGATCTCAGCAGGGTGAACCATAATCTATCATTCTCACGGCATGAAGTACTTGAATACTATCTCTAATCTATTTCATTATAGACCCTGAAAAATTCTCTATTTTCACTAAAGATTGAGATCTTTAAAGTGAATGCAGAATTTCTAGTGAAATACTGCAGATTGAATACATGCATTTATCACCAACCCCACTACAGTTACAATGAAGGAATTAACAAGATATTAATCTATGAAGACAATGAGATGAAAAAGTAAATCTCAGAAAACAAGAAATTTTTTAAAAATCTTAGAAGCAAGACAGCTAAAAGCTCATCAGTAATTATGCAGAGCAGACAAAGATGTTACTTAGGAGCTTAAGGATGTGAAAAGCCAGGAAATTAGAAAATGCACATCTCAGGATCCTGGAAAGTGTCAAGGGTTAGAGGTACTAGGAGTATAAGAATTGGTGCTACCAGAAAAGCAGGAATACTGTGTAGTTTCACAACAGAAGGGGTGGCCAAAGATCTTTACAGCTTGCAGTTAGACCCCCAAATCACTTGGGAACAGCCATGCAATTCTGCTTCACTCTGAGGAGGCTAGGCATGTACACTCCAGTGAGGCTGAACTAAATGCCTCTTTTTTTTTTTTTTAATTGCAGCATATTATGGGGGTATAAATGTTAAGGTTACGTACATTGCCCTTGCCCCCCTCCCCACTCCAGTCAGAGCCTCAAGCCTGACCATCCCCCAGACAGTGCACATCGCACTCATTATGTATGTATATACCCATCTCCTCCTCCCCCCTCCTATCTGCCCGACACTCGATAAATGTTGTTCCTGTGTGTCCGCTTAGGTGTTGATCAGCTAATACCAATTGGCTGGTGAGTACATGTGGTGCCTGTCCATCCATTCTTGGGATACTTCACTTAGTAGAACGGGTTTCAGCTCCATCCAGGAAAATACAGGAGGTGCTATATCACTGTTGCTTCTTATAGCTGAATAGTACTCCATGGTGTACATATACCACATTTTATGAATCCACTCGTGTATTGATGGGCACTTGGGTTGTTTCCACAACTTTGCAATTGTGAATTGTGCTGCTATAAACATTCGAGTGTGGAATGTCTTTTTTATAGAGTGTCTTTTGTTCTTTTGGGTAGATGCTAAATGCCTCTTGACTCAAGACACTAGGCGAGCTAAGTGAGGGATACCAGAATCAAAACCTGGGGAATGAAGCAAAAGATAACATATGAGGAGTAAAACCCATTGGGACTCTCAGAACCTTAGTTTATATCTCCAGGCATGAAATTGAATATATTCTCTTCAACTGACTAGGATATGAGGAAAGGACAACAACATTGGCCATTGTGGAGCCTTAGCGAAATGACAATCCCTGACTCATCATTGAAAGCTCGCAGTCAATAAACCGTGCCCTTGCTGCAGTTTGCAGTCAGGATTTTAGTGTTTCACTCTAGCATATGAAAAGACAGCTAAGAATCACCTGATACTTGAGAAAATCCTGTGATATGAAATCCCTCTGCACTCCAGCGCCCTCCCTCTGAAACTCCAGTCAAATTTTAGTTGTTTATTCTTTGCCTTAGTCTTCTTTTGTGAGGGGAATGAGTACCAGGTGCTTCTAATCAGTCATCTTGCTTATGTTACTCTCTTTCTAATAATTATTTTTATGTTGATATTGATATTCAAAAGTTTTGCTTTTTAGTTATACTTTAGATATACAAAAATGTTATGGATCAAAATTTATAATATGTGATATTGTATAATGCATACTAGTTAGATCTCATAATGCATACCAGTACTGTACTCTTTGTTTTTGTTTTTTGTTTTTTCTTTATTGAAGTATGCTTTACATATCATGCCTTTATTCCATTTTAAGTGTACAATTAAATGATTTTCAGTGAATTTACCGAGGTGTACAGTTAATCACATAAATCAGTTTTAGAGGAATTCCTTTCCCCTATTGATACCCCTCTATTTGCAGTTTTCATAACATCAAAGACATAAGGAGCCATGTCTTGATATAGGAGTCAGAAATGGATGCTTGCTAACTTTAAAAAATAATAGAATAATTATTATAGGAAATAGTTATAAATAATTTCTTTAGCAATGTTGAAGGGGTATAAATTAAATGAAATTTCATTTTCAAAATAGATGAGTTTGGAATAATCATATAAAAAGATAGATTTAAAATATTCAATTGAAGTTTCAATGTCATGAAGAGGGAAGTAATGATGACTTCCTATGGTGAAAAATATCACAGAGGAAATCTTCATCTTATAATCTATCTGATTATAAATGTTTTCTGTTATTAGGTTAGCTTTAAGTAATTAATTATACTCCCACACATATCTTTTTATTACCTTTGATTCCAAGTGCATGAAGCACAGGAGGTTTCATACATGTGATTCTTTCTCTCTAATATTTTCATTGAGAATTTGCTTAATCTTTAGGATGTAAGTTTTCAAGGTTTTTAAGATCCCTAGTTTAGAAGAAAATGTGATACCAATTTAATTTTCTTAGGACCTCGTTATTCTCAGAAACATGTTCGTTTCATTCTATTTTTTTCTTTCATCTAAAATACCTTAAAACTGGATGAGGAGTTAGAAAATTAGTATATATTGTATCCAGATTTTCATTTCTAGGTCCTGAAAAATAGATTGAATTTTAAACAATAAAATGAACCAAACAAACAGCAGTGTGACTGGTATCACTTCTTTTTATAATCAGTGTTACTGAAAAATATTTATTGGCATGAATCCTCTTATTACTAGATGCCATATGATATTATATGTTTGTTTTTAATAAATACAATAATTTATTTCTAAATTCCAAGTTACAGTTCAAGGAGGCTTTATATTTTCATCATCATCATTATGGTAATTGTAATTATATATTAAACACTAAATATATGTGATATACTATACCAAGATATTTACATATGCATTAATAGTATCTCATTTAATAAGGCAATGACCCTATAAGGTAGTTATTACATGTATCATACATATAGTAGAGATGATCTTAGAAGTGTTAAGTATGGTCCAGAGTCAAGTCTAGGAAGTATTATTTGAGAAACTGCGCACTTAACTATCTTCAGAGAATGCTGTATTTTAACATCATAAAGAGATTAAAAATTGGAGTTGACATTGAAGTAGAGTTGAGAATAACAACCTGTAATCACAAAATATTTCTTGGACGTGTAATAGGACACAGTGAAATCATTAGAGGATGTTACTATGTGCTTTTTATTTAAAAAAAGCACTCTTTAACCCTAAACCTGAAATAGAATAGATTTAAGGATGTTAGCAAATGCAACTTCCGGCATGACTTCTGTAAGTCAAAATTAAATATTTAAAATGTAAATAAAATTATGAATATAACATTTTTTACATTATTCATGAGGATTAAGAGCCCTATGTGGAAATTTGCATATCTAATTTTTGGGCATGATTTTTTTTTTTCCTCAAATGATAAGTAATTTTGGAGAATGTTATCTACTTTTAAATTACTTCACATCATGTCTTCAAGGATCTATGGGCATGGATTATAATATCAGAAACTTAGAATGAACTAAGGTGAACTATGAAAATATTTGCTTTTAAACTTGAGTAGATATAAATTCATTTTAAAAACAATGTTCATATTTAAATATAGAGCAGACACAAATGACTTGATGTTAACTGATGATCTGATGTTCACATTTACTATTCCATGAAAAGTTACAATGACTGTTTGAGGTCAAACTTTCTATACGTAAGGATAATTGAATCCAACTTTTTCTATAGATATACCTTTGTACATGAAATTCAGGGTTTTTTTTTTTTTAATTCCTAAATGTTAAAACTAAAATCCATAAATATTTGAGTGTTTGTGAGAGAGAGAAAAAGGGAGAGATTGTTCACGATTTTCGTTTCCTAATTGTTAGGTAGATAGTTAGGATCACTGGCTCATCTAGGGACAAGGGTACCCTGTTTCGTCGTTGTCTGGAACAATTACTCCACCTGGGAAAAAGGATAAGGGCAGGCACTCCATTTTGGTGTTGCCCAACCCTTAATCCCATCCTGATCAACTGCTACACTTGGGGAATGAGGGAATGCTTTACCAATTTGGGAATTCCCCAGCCCAGGGATGCTAGGATTTGAAAAGTGATCTAGAGTAAGGTAAGAGTAATTATTATGTGAGTAGCTTAAATCTACATTGTGGTTCACCACCCCAGATGAGCTTTCTTAGAGGGAGCTCATATATATGCAGATGGAATTTTGAGGACACCTGTTGATCAACTGGTAATATCCCACACTGAGAGCCCTCTCCCAGCTGGGTCAAATAAAAGAAAACAATTCTAGAATTCAGGGAGGAAGGGAGTCAGTGAGCCCTTCTGTCTCTTTCTGCTCTGGGAGACAAACCCATTCTTTTCCACAATAAAGAGCTGCGTGTGTGAAACTGCTTCCTACTGAGGTTATTCCATCCCATTGGCCTTGCTGGTGATTTTTCCAAGCAAGGAGTCAGGACCAGGATAATAGTTTGAACTTGACACTTTGGTGTATTTGGCCATTCTTCGACCAAGAGCACACAAAGAACCGAGAGCAGACTGTCACCCTAGCAGTGTGAGAGAGAGAGAGGGAAGAGAGAGAAGAGAGAGAGAGAGAGAAATTGTTCATTATTTTCCTGGCCTAATCAGCTTTTGGCTAAAAATATGTTCATATTAATATTTTACTGATACCAATCATTGCCTTTACACAAGTTTTTAAATTCTCACTAGATATCAACCAACACTTTGACAGATCTCATACATTTCTATAAAGGTTATTTTTCTACCGGATTCTTCATTTCTGTCACCTTCTTGATGGATGTTACACATAAGTAATTTCAGATATTTGAACACTGATTGCTACAACTCCCAGGGCATATGGTGACCATCCCAATGGCTATGAGGGCATGCTATCCCCAATATTTCCAGAGCTTCTGGCCTGGTATGCTCTACATTTCTTAAAACTAACAAAATCCTGAAATTGTGCTTAGTTTTCTCCAGAATGGGGAGCATGGCCTTTCCTGTATTTTATGTTTTACTTGATTACCTGGGCACTAAACAGGAGTAATACGGAACTAAGTTTCAGAGAGTGAAGTCAATTTCTATAGCTTTTCCCTGAAATTGTTGTTTTAGAGTCTTAGACTTGCATTTATGGTGGCTGGTATCTATATACACAATAAAATGCCAGTTTGATTTATATCACTTTGTTCCTGCTCTTTTAGGTTCCTTCCTGCCAAATCAAGGACAAACATGTAAAAAACTCTCCCTCAAAAATACTTAAGTAAATCAAACCTTAACAGGACTAAATACTGTGATAGTTAGTTAGTTTTATATGTCAACTTGGTTGGGTCATGGTGCCCAGATACGTAGTCAAACATTATTGTGTGTGTTTCTGTAAGGATGCTTTTGAATGAGGCTAACATTTAAATTAATGGACTTTTAGTAAAGCAAATTGCCTTGCATAATGTGAGTGGGTCTCATTCAATTAGATCAAGGCCTGACTAGCACAAAAGACTGACTTCTCCCAAACAGGGTAATTCTGCCTGCAGATGGCATTCTGATGTAGACAGCAGCATAGCTCTTTCCTGTGTTTCCAGCCTGACAGCCTTCTGACTTGAACCATAAATTTTAGACTTGCCAGCCAGCATAAACATATGATCCAATTTCTTAAAACAAATCTCTCTCTCTTTATATATATATATACATATATATATACACGCACACATACAGTGTATATGTGTATATATGTGTGCGTGTGTGTGTATATATACACATACACATGTGTATATATATATGTAACATATAGTTGACATTTGAACAACATGAATTTGAATAGTGTGAGTCCACTTATACACAGATTTTTTTTTTTAATGCCTCTGCTACTCCTGAATCAGTAAGACCAACTCCTCTTCTTTCTCCTCTTCCTTAGGCTACTCATTGTGAAGATAGAGACCTTTATGATGATTCACTTTCACTTAATGAATAGTGAATATATTTTCTCTTCCTGTGATTTTCTTAATAACTTTTTCTTTCTTTATTGTAAGAATACAGTATGTAGTACATATAATATACACACTATGTGTTAATAGACTGCTTACATTATTGATAAAGTTTCCAGTCAACAGTAGGCTATTAGTCGTTAAGTTTGGGGGCAGTCAAATATTATATGCAGATTTTTGACTCTACAGGGGGTCAACGCCCTAACTGCTTCATTGTTCCAGAATCAACTGTGTATATATATGTACACAAACACAGATGCACACACAGCCCTAGCTATGCATCCTATTGGTCCTATCTCTCTGGAGAACCCTAATACAACTACAATGTTCATGTTTAAATTTGGATTCCTGACTCAAGTTTTAATTGAACAATTTTGCAAATTCATGTGTCTCTGCATATTTTAAAACTTGTATCATATTGCATAAATATGCTCTATATAGGAATATATAGCTCAATAAATTATTATAGAATGAATATCTGTGTAATCACAACTGAGGTTAAAAAATTGAAGAATGCCAGCATGACCAATTATCCCCTTTTTGCCACTCCCTGAAGATAATCACTACCTAGATTTATAACACTTGCCTTGAGCTTGCCTATCTCAAATTTTATGTAATTAGACTTATGTTTTACATGTTATTTTGTTCATGGCTGCTTCAGCTTAATATTTATGCTTGGTGTGGGTGCATTTTTATTGGGCATTTATGTGGAATAGACAGAGTGTGTGTACAATCAACTTTGGTTGATAATATTAAACTGGTTTCCAAAGTGCTTGGATCAATTTATATTCCCTCCAGTAGTGTATGTGATGTCACATGGATCTGCAGACTTTCTAATATACACTGTTGTAAATATAGCCATTGAGTTGTATGTGCAATATTACTTCACTCCAATTTTAGTTAACATTTCCTTGATAATTAATGACATTAAATATCTTTTTATATGTACATTGGCTATTTGAATTTACTCTTTTTATGAAGTGCCTGCCTGTATTTTTATAAATTGAGTTATTTGACTTTTTAATACTTTATTAGTTTTATTTTTACATAATTTCTCATATTTGTGAAGTACATGTGATGTTTTGATACATATGTACAACGTGTAGTGATTAAATCTGGGCAACTGGCAGGTATCTGAGGTCACGGTGAGCTATGGTCACACTTGCACCCCAGATGCTATCTCTGAAAAAAAAAAACAGAAAATGGGGATATCCATTACCTCGACATTTATCAATTTTTGTGTGTGTTGAGAACATTCCAAATCTTTTATCTATTTTGAAATATACAATAAATTATTGACAACTATAGTCACCCTACTGTGCTATTAAACATAAGAACATGTCCCTTCTATCTAAGTGTATTTTTGTATTTATTAACCAACCTCTCTTCATCAATCACTCCTCTGCCTCTGGTAACCACCATTCTTCTCTCTATTTCTGTGAGATCAACTTTTTTAGCTCCTACATATGAGTTTGAACATACAATATTTGTCTTTCTGTGCCTGGCTTATTTCACTTAACATAACTTAACATAATGTCTTTCAGACCCATCCATGTTGCTGCAAATGACAGGATTTCATTCATTTTATGGCTGAATAATATTCCATCCCGTATTATATCACATTTTCTCATCTATTCATTTGTTGATGGATACTTAGGTTGAGGGTTATCTGAGTTTTAAAAATTAAATTTGTAAGAGTTCTTTACATGCACTGTATAAAGTGCATTTTTCTCTATATGTTCTGCAAATAGCTTTTGCAACATTGTGGAATGTATTTTCACTGTCTTAATGGTATCTTTCGATGAAAAGAAGTTCTTAATTTAAATATACCCCAAATTTCAAGTCATTTTATGTTTAGTCTGTGCCTTTGGTGTTTGGTTAAATATTTATTTATTTATATTTGGTACCATAAGTCATGAAGATATTCTCATATAATATTTTCTAGAAGATTATTAGACTGCCTTTCATATTTAGATCTGCAGTCCACTTAGAAACTTAGAATTGATTTTTGTGTCTGATATAAGCTTGGATTTTGTTAAATACATTTGAGCTAGTGTCATTATTAAAAAGATCATACTTCTACAATGTAGTACAATGCCCATTTATGTAGATAAAATATCCATATATGTGTCAGTCTGATTTTTGCCTCTTTTTTTCCCATTTTTATGTTTACTTTTGCCCCAATATTACATTTTCTCAAGACTATGATTTTAAAATAAATCTTGCTATCCTGAAATCATTCTAGCATGTTTTTTGCCAAATAGTCTTTGCTTAGCTCTTTGCATCTTCATATATGTGTGTGTGTGTGTGTGTGTGTGTATGCGCGTGCGTGTGTGCATGAAATTTGTGGAGACTGACAGCTCTATAATATTGAGTTTTCAATTCCAAAAATGCAAATGAACATGGTATATCCTTTCAATTATTGCAGTTTTTAATTACTCTTAATCTTTAATATAATTCTAGATACCTTACACACTTTGTGTTCTAGTCCTAAATATCCAGTTTTTGTTAAGTTAATGTTAATATATTTTTTAAACTATATCTCTAAATTTGTTGCTTATATAAAATTAAAATGGATTTTTACTTATTGAACTTACAGTCAACATTTTTCCTAAATGCTAATAATTCTAGAAATGTATTAATATCTGTGGATATATTGTGGATTATCAAACTATACAGTCATATCATCTATGCTGACAGTTTTATTTATCCCTTTCCAATGGTCCTTATAATTTATTTATTTTCTTTCTCTTTTTTTTTCTTTTTTGTTCTATTGTAGTGGCCTAGAGTTTCAGCACAATGATGAATGATAGTTGTGATAGCTGACTTCCTTATTTTGAGCCTGATCTTACCAGGAAAATTTCAACATTTCAGTGTTACATTGGTGGTTTACTGAAGGGTTTTTTGAAAATAGCCAATATTAGATGAAGATAGTTCAATTATATTCATCACTTACTATTTTTCATAATTAATGTTGAATTTCATAAATGATTTTTTGCATCTATTGTGATATCGCCCCATAATATTATTTTCTATCTTTTATTTTCTTTGGTTTCTGTCAATATTCTAAAAGTGATTGGAAAGAACATGAACTCTTCAACTGCTGCTTGCTGTTTTTTAATATGTTTATTTGGTCAATTATTTTATTGTGTTTAATTTTTCTACACATTATGATATTTGTCTGTTTTTCTCTGTTACCGAAAGTACTGGTTTGGTGCACATATCCCCCAGTTTTTGTGTGTTTCACTCCTAACCACTCACATCTGCAGTCATCCTCAGAGGAATACTCTTGGATTGTTGCAATGTGTTTTGCTCAGACAAAGTGCCAGAAATACCTGGGAGTTTATATCTCCTGGGTGGCAAGTATCCAAAGGGTGAATGTGGCAGAAGAGAAAAAGTCCAGCTTCCTTTCCTGCAGGCAGAATAACATTTGCTGAATAATTCACACTCAACTTGTCCCTTAGGATCATGCTGAAGCTAAGGCTATTGAGGAAGTTACACCCTTGCTTGGACATTTCCCTGTCATGCCCTGTAGGCTATTCCCTTATTGGTTTCTTCTTCTAACATTTCCTTAGTAAGTCATTTGTGCAGAGTCTGTTTCTGGGAAACTTGATTTAAAACAATGTTTGTACTTGAATTCCCTAATGAATCTGGAAATGTGGGAAAATGATCACTTAGCTTTCTTTAAACCTTAAAGGTTTATAGTCTATACTTTTATTCAGTTGTAATATTTATTTCATTGATACATAAATTCTAAAGAGGAAAAACCTTAAGCCTGGTAATTAGGGTTGAATCAAAGTCATGATGGCTGGATCAAATTTGTTCTCTGGAGAGGGTTATTATTTTGTGTAGGTTTTTTTCAAAAGGCTACAATCTATAAGTTTTAAACATTTTTTAAAGTAGTTATTTATTTTTAAAATAAAAGTTGCTTATGGAAATTTGAAAAAACAAACAAAACATTAAACAACTAAAAATATAAGCTTTTTTTTACATATATTAAAAAAAATAAGTAAAAACTCCCTGGTCAAATTTCCAAAGATATTGTGGTGGGGTGTGTGTGTGTGTATATGTGTGTGTGTGTGTGTGTGTGTGTGTGTGTGTGTGTGTGTGTGTAAGCCAATCTCATCTTTCTTCTTCCAAAAATGCAAAATAATTACACCTTCTCATCTCCCTTAACATCCTTCAAACTATTCAGATAATGAGCGACTCCAACAATTTACACTTGATGAGAAATACTAGCAGACAGAAATTCAGGTGAATACAATTAAGTCTAATTTATTGAGGATATTGTCATAATCATTCAATTTCAGCAAAAGAAACAGAGAAGGTAGGAGAAAAAGCAGGACCGTGTACCAGAAAGACAAGAGAAAATGTTTAATGAGAGAATAGTGACTACCACTAAGCTACTGATATATTGAATAAGACAAGAAGAGAATATTTATGTTGAAAATGGCAATTCAACAATTTATAAGCCTAGTTTCATGAAATACAGAGGTGGATATCACAGTTTTGTGGGTTAAAATATGATGAGGAGAGAGAGAAAGAGGAGATGTTTATAGATGAATGATTTGATAAGTTTGAATGTCAAAAGGAGCAGAAAGATGAAACAATGCCTGGAGAGTTAAAAGAGGATTTTTTTTCTAAGACAGTAGCTAGTACATCATATATGCATGCTGTGGGAATAAAAAAGAGAAAGGCAGAATTATGATTCAATAGGGGGTGTGGATAATATAATACATTCTTTGATAAGATAAAAAGGGGAGGTGTAATGTTGGATATTAGCATCTATTAGGAATTCATTTGGATCCGTGGAAAGAAGAGTATGGATACATTTATAGCTATGCACATAGATTTGGTGGTGGGAAAGTGAAAGAGTTTGCAACTGATATCTAATTCAATATTTTATACCTCAAACTTAAGTTGGTAACAGCAAATAAGCTATGGGGAAGCAACAAGTTAATGGAAGTGAAGCTGCTATTAGTATGAGTCAGTATAATCTGAATTTATAGTCAGATAAAGTGTCCTCCTGCTATATATACACATTGAACTAGAGAGCAACTGTTATGATAATTGTGAACCAATTAATCTCTTTTAGGTGAATACTGAAGTGAGTCATGATCTGAAAATGGGAGGGTCCTGTTTGTTTAATCTTACCTGTTTGTTCTATACCTTTAGACTCTTTTATAATTTTAACTTTCACCTAATGAAACATCTCTGAAGACCAAGTCCTTGGTCCCTTGGCTTCTCTGAAGTTCACATATACTTTGCAGATGATTTCAAAACATATTTTGTTATATGCCCAATCTTCAAATTTCCTTCTGCTCGATGATTATGCAAAAAATGTATGTGTGGTTACGTGTGTATGCACAAACACACACACCCAAACACTCCAAACAAACCTAGTTTCACTCTAGACAAACTATGGTCTGTGCTGTTCCATCCCAGAATAGAACACCCATACACCCATGTGAAACATGACTCAAGAGCGCATTATGCCATTTTTTCTGATCCCATGTTTGTTCCCTTTTATTATTTTTCCATAGTTGTCTGTCTATTGCTTTTGTTTACTTGATGATTTGATATATTTCCTCACCATCATAATTTTCCAGGACTCTAGATAAATGTATTTGCATGTCTCTAATCAATGCTTTCTGTGAGGAGAAATCTTTATTTTAAAACTTTAATTATTGTGGGTACATAATGGTTGTGTACCCACAATAATTAAATATATGTACTCCATATATTTATGGAGTACATGTGATGTTTTGATTCAGTCATGTGTAATGATCAAATCATGGTAATTGGGGTCTCCATTACCTCAAGCATTTATCATTTCTGTGTGTTAGGAACATTCCAATCCCACTCTTTTAGTTATTTTTAAATGTTTTATATATTAACAATAAATTATTTTAACTATAGTTGCCCTATTTTGTTATCAAATACTAGATCTTATTCATTCTATCTGACTGTATTTTTGTACCCATTAACCATCCCCACTTTATCCCCCTCTCGCCACTGCCCTTCCCAGTCTCTGGTGATCATCATTTTACTCTTTATTTCCATAAGTTCAGTTTCTTTTAAAAAAATTTAGCTCCCACATATGAGTGAGAACATGCAAAATTTATTTTTCTGTGCCTGGCTTATTTCATTTAATGTTCTCCACTTCCATCCATGTTGTTGCAAATGACAGGATTGCATTCTTTTTTATGGCTGAATAATAATCCCCTGTGTATATGTACCACATTTTTGTTTTTACCTATTCGTTTATTGATGAACACTTAGGTTGAGTCCATATCTTGGCTATTGGCAATGGTGCTATAATGAACACGGGAGTGCTTATATCTCCTCAGTGTAGTTATTTTCTTTCTCTTTAATATAATCAAAACGAAAATGAACAAATGGGATCACACCATGCTAAAAAAGCTTTTGCACAGCAAAGGAAACAATTAACAAAGTGAAGAGACAACCCACAACATGGGAAAAAATATTTTCAAACTACACATCTCACAGAGAACTAATAATCAGAATATGTAAGCTCAAACAACTCAGTAGAGAAAAATATAATTCCATTTAAAGATGAGCAAAATATCTGATTAGATATTTCTAAAAAGAAGATATACAAATGACCAACAGGTGTATAAAAAAATGCTCAGTATCACAATCATCAGAGAAATGCAAATCAAAACTACAATGAAATATCATCTTATCCCAAAGTAGAAAATCTTATATAATTATTTAGAGGATAAATTCTTATTAGATTTTTATATAAAATATTAGGAAACAAATTTTTATTTCTATCTAATTTTGGGGATAAATATTTAGGCTTATCTGATTCACTATTTTGAAAAGGCTGACCATTGTTTAAAAAATCTTTTCCCTGACAGTGTTTGATTTTAAGAAGTGATCAATTTTATAATATATTTCTACCTTTTAAAATATTGGAATTTTAATTTTATGCAAATTATTGTGATATATCTAACTCTTTCTTTTATCTTCATGGCATTACATTTACAGCATGCTTTTTCATGGCAGTCACTAATGCATTCTGTGGATTTTTACGTTAAATTGTCTAGACAAAGTTTTTTGAAAGATGCCAGTGGTCCTCTACATGCAGCAATGTTCAGGATTCTCAATATCTTAATAATACATTAAAATTGAGTTGACTTAGAAGTAAAAAAATTATATTACTTCTATCAATGTGTCAGTTATAATTTTAGCTCCCAATCCACATTATATTGTCTGCTGTGTGATTCCGGAGGTGGACTCTGTAAATAATTCTTTACCCGCTGTTTGAGGCTAAACTTGGTCAGTAGAAGGCGCTGGAGGGACACTAGAAAACGAAGGGAACTCATTTCCAGAGTCAAGTGAGTTCCTGAAGTTCGGATCCTACAAGGCTTGTGGTTTCTGCACTGTTTCAGCTCTTACAACACAGACAGACCGTTTATGCCCTACTAGGCTTCGGCAGCACCTGACTAAATAGCCAGGTAAATCGGTGCCTCCTCTGAGTGGCCTGCGCCAGCACCAACTCAAGCAGCTTTGCAGCCTCGGTGAATGTCTCTATTGTCCAGAGTCAAGGCTTCTTTCTGATGAGATCTGGATCTCAGCCCTTGGAAATGACTCAGAGAGGGGGAACACTTCTCTATGTGTTCCTTTCCTTGGGCACTCTATCTCATTCTAGGGGCATTAAGTCTACCCATTACGTGAGGTGACCTTACATCTTCTACTTTTATATTCTTTGGAGTTCTTTTTATTTATTTATTTTTTGTCTTTATTGAAGTGTAATTTACATATCATGTCTTTACTCCATTTCAAGTGTACAATTAAATGGTTATTAGTAAATTTACCAAGTTGTACAGCTATTCACATGAATCAGTTTTAGAGGACTTCCCACCCCCCATTGAGACCCCTAATACCCATCCCCAAATACACATCAAGCATGC
>CAUYRT010066057.1:0-23254 GCA_963574885.1 Lepilemur ruficaudatus
AAGAAAAACAGTATGGAGATTTCTCGAAGAACTAAAAGTAGATCTACCATTTGATCCAGCAATCCCACTACTGGATATTTACCCCTAACAAAAGAAGTCATTTTATCAAAAAGACATCTTCACTCAAATGTTTGCAGCACAATTCATAATCGCAAAGATGTGTTACCAACCCAAGTGCCCATCAATTCACAAGTGGATTAATAAAATGTGGTATATGTATACCATGGACTACTACTGAGCCATAGAAAATGAATTAATGCCTTTGCAACAATCTGGATGAAACTGTAGACCATTCTCCTAAGTAAAGTATCACAAGAATGGAAAAATAAACACCACATGTAGTCGCTATTAAGTTGGAACTAACCAATCAGCACTTGTGCACAGATCAAAGTAAAACTCAACAGAAATCATGCAGGTGAGGGGGGAAGAAGGGATGGGTGAAATTATACCTAACAGGTATAGTACCTAGTGTACCTAAAGTACACTTCTGGATGACAAGCACATTTATAACTTTGACTCAAGCAGTACAAAAGCAATCCATGTAACCAAAACATTTGTACCTCCGTAATATTCTGAAATTTAAAAAAAGAGGAAAAAAAAAAAAGAAAAAATAGGCAAGATGATGGATTTAGACCCTTTCCTTACATCACACACAAAAATTAACTCAAAATGCAACAGAGATCTAAATGTAAGAGCTAAAATCATAAAACTTGTATAAGAAAGAATAGGAGAAAATTTCTGTGATCTTGGTTTCAGCAAAGTAAGTGTTCTTAAATAGGACACCAACAGCATGATCAATAAAAGAGGAAATTGGTTAACTAGATTAAAACTTTTGTACTTTAGAAGACACCATTTAGAAAATGAAAAGGTAAACAAACAACTAGGAGAATATATTCACATATCTGATGAAGCTCATGTATCTAGACTATGTTTTTAAAAACAGCAAAAAGAAAAAACTCTTACTATATGAAAATGAAAACACAAGCAACTAATTAAAAATAGTCAAAATACTTTAACAGATATTTCATTAAAGAAAATATGTAAATGGCTAATAATCACATGAAAATATGGTCAATATTATTAGTCATTATAGAAATGCAAATTGAAAGCACAATGAAATACCATTGTATATTCAAGATAATGACTAATCGAAAACAATTACAAGTGTTGCCAAAGATATGGAGAAACTGGAACTCCCATGCATTGCTGGTAAAAATGTAAAATTGTACTGCTACTCTGGAAAAGACTTTGGCAGTTTCTTAAAAAGTTAAAACATAAATTTAGTATATGAAACAATAATTTTATTTCTAAATAAGAGAAATTAAAGCATGTCCATATAAGGACTTATATATAAATATTCATTATTCACAATAGTCAAAACATGGAAACAATCCAAATGCCTATCAACTGGAGAATGGATGATGAAACTGTAGTATAATATGTTCACTCAATGGCATACTGTTCAGCAATGGGAAGGAACTACTGATACATGCTACAATATGGATGAGCCTCAAAAACTTTATGCAAAAGATGAAAAAGAGTACATTTGTGTACGTCCTTTTATATAAAATGTTCAGAACAAAAAACTATAGTTATAGCAAAACAATAGTTGCCTGATGCCAGAGGAGGGAGCAGAAACTGACTGCAAACAGGCACAGGGCTCTTTTTGAGTTGATAGGAATGTTCTAAAACTGAATTATAGTAGTGATTATGCAACCCTATAAGTTTGCTAATATAGTTAAATTATACACATTTACAATTTTGTGGTGTGTACTTTTTATTTCAAAAAAAGCTACTGGAATGAATATTTATACAGATACAGATAGATAGATCACACATACATACAATGACTGAAAGTATAATTCATGTCACTTGTAAATATTACGAATTGAAATTACATATAGTAAGCTAAAACAACTTCTATCATTCCTTAATATACCTTATAGTACGAGATGGTTCCATCGGTCCTCTGCCAATTTCAATTCATGAGCTAGAGGAGATTTGGAAACGGAACTGAATAAAAGAAACAAGTGAGGCAAGAAGCTTTAAATGGTAACTGAAATCTAAGTCCCAATGTGTAGTAAAATAACATCAAGATGATACACAGGTACCAAATTCCATAGTGCTTCCTATGAATAATATGTAAAGTAGGTGAAACTTGGAGGAAACCATGAAAGTTGATGTCTCCACATATTAACATCAGATATCTAATCAGATATCTAATAACCAAAAATAATCTGAATGAACAATTCTAAAGTAAGACTAAAATATGCCAGCTATGTATATTTCTCTTTGTTTTAACCAAAAGATGGATAAACTGTGAAGTTTTGAAATCATTGTTTTCCCAAATAAACTACTACAGAAATCCTTTTCCCACATTCACAGTAATGCCTTACCTCAATAAGACAAATAATATATTTTTTCTTCTGTCTGAAAACTAGCTAAAGCTGAAGAAAGCATGTTTCTCCTATGCTCTAACATACATTTAAAAAAATAATTTTTTAAATTTATTGATACTGTTGTTACAATGACAAAAGTTAAAATATTATTATATTAGGCACTGGGGCACCTGGAGTGCTTGGAAACTAAAATTTAATTGGCAGTGTTGTAGACCACAGAGTATCAATAAGAGCAAAGGTTCCCTGAGAGGCAAACAACAGAAAGTCAGTGAAAACTGTCTCCTTATTAGTAACTCAGTTGCTCTTGGGATGTGGGTTGTTATGGAAACTGGAGTAAGAATTGGGAGAAAACTGGAGAAAAATTGGGAGACTGAAAAATATTGTCATAATAGGCAGGAGGTCATCTGTAAACTCTTTATAAAACCTTTCTTCTTTGAGTTATCAAGTTACTAGTTTGGGCTCATGTTCCTATCATTAAACACAAAATAAATCTCCCAAGGTTGTAGGAGCCAGTCTGATCTGGTTTTGCCTTTGTCTCATCAGAATTCTTAAGGAGCCTGAGTTACAGGACATTGGGGGACGTATTATGGCAGTGATAACAGACTGACCTTATTTAATAAGTTTGGGGATTACAAAGACCTTTAACCCAAGAGTTTGATTCCTGTTTTTATAAAGAAAAGGTGGCGTTATTCTATTTTTCAAAATTAAACTGTAAAGCAGTGAGAAAGTCTTAGAAGGTAAATCCTTAGTCATATTCAGTTTATGACAGGAATGGGGCCACCAGCATGGACTAAACTTAATAGAATCTTGTAATAATTCTACATACAGAATAGAAGAAGCCCTTCTGATTTGCTGTTCCATGTCTTGAAGCTACAGAAGCTATGGAGCTCAAAGCTGTATCATCCATCCTTCAGGCAGCCAGAAACATAAAGTGGGTATAACTGGCAGCATCTCTCATAAAAACCTTATATCTCCCAATAAAGGTCTCTCCTCTCACTACAAGCAAAGAGGCGCAAACCTCTGTGTTCACTGAGTGCTCATCTAAATTATACCCCTGCATTCTCATGTACATTTAAAAATGATTTAATTATTTTTTTCACTACGGCTATAGCCTGGTTTTTCACCAGGTGTTTTTAGAAGTTGATGTTACTGTTGTTGCTGTTTTTGAGTGGTTCTTTCTCAAATCATAAAGCTAGTCATCGGATGAGAAGACAATAAGCCATTTGCATTCATTTCAATCTTGTTGGCTATCTAAGAAAAAGAATAATGCAAATGGCTTTGAGGTCAAAGACTTAAATAGAAATCTAGATTTTGTCACTAATCAGCCATGAACTTTGGACAATTTTCTTACTCTCTCTGAACCTCTACCCAGGTACTGGAAACTGAGAAAAAATCAGGAAGGACATAATGTGGTTGTAGTCCAGTGGAATTTCTTAGAAATCCTACACTGTGAGTAAAGGGGAGCTGAAAGTGAAAATAAGCCTTCTTAACGTATTTGCCAACTGAAATGATCAACATTCAGGTAATTTGTAGAACAAGTTTATTACTAAAAAGACTTGTAACTTGAGTGACATTCAGGTATCAAAAAGTTACAGAAATATTATCTCACGGGCACTAAGAGTCATTTTTCATCTGTGTCTGTTTTTAAAGTTTAAACAATTAACATTGCTCAAGTGACAGAAACTCATAGAAGATGACAGTTTATCAGATCTTCTGAACAAGGATTTCAGGAGCGCATTTAGCCCTGATGGCCCAAGACATCCATCATATTTAATGAATTAACTTATCTCCTATGTGTATAGAAAGCTACTAGTGTATTATCCTTCAAAGAATTGAGGAAGGAGTAGCCCAATCATTTTCTATATGCCTTCATTTTTCTCACAGAACAGCAGTAAACAAAAGCTGGTAGATACAAGGTTGAAAGATTATTATAATATTTAGTCACATTTTCTTGACAAGGCCTATAAATGCCCTACTCTCTCTGTCCTGAGCTTTGACCATTGAAAAATGTTTACAGAGTATGAATTAGAGACAAACAGGCTAGGATGAGACTACAAAGAAACCACAGATTTGTCATAGCTCTGGAGTCAGACGCCTGTTAATTGTGAAATGTTGGACAACTAATTTAATTTCTCTGAGCTTCAGTTTATCCATGTGTAAAATGAGATAAATAATTACGTCTTCATAAGGCTGATGAAAGGGCTAAATGAAATAAAGTTTAAGTGCTTAAAATTTAACAAGGACTCAATAAACGATAGTGAACATTATTTTTTTCTTACTATCGTATCTAATCTCAAAGTCTTCCAGTAAAAAGAAGCACCTTGTGTTAAATGCAGCAAGCAGAGAAGTTAACTTGGAAATGGAGAAAGTGATTGAGAATATCTTCTAGCTTTTCACTAAGTTGCTGAATAGTTTAAATTGCGATAGTTTAAATAATTCAGAGATTTAAACTATTAAAGAGGCACCATTTTTACCATTCTCTGCTAGAAAAATAATGCCATTTACTAATGCCTGAATTTCAGAAATAATAATTCCACTCTAAAGAGGAGTAGAGAATATTGGATTTCTGAGAAAGAAGAGTTTTATCCTCAAGAAAATTTCACTGATAATTATGAATATGCAAATAAAATAAGAATAAGATATCACTTTCACATGTCAATTGGGTGAAAGTAAAATTAAATGATAAATATCCATAGCTTACAATGGTATGGAGATCACTACTGTCACATAGTAGTGCATGGTGGCACATGCCTGTAGTCCCAGCTACTCAGGAGGCTGAGGCAGAAGGATTGCTGGAGTCCAGGAGTCTGAGGTTGCTGTGAGCTAGGCTGATGCCATGGCACTCTAGCCCGGGCAACACAGGGAGACTCTGTCTCAAAAAAAAAAAAAAAAAAAATTCCTGTGCAGATTAGTGGTCACTCACCATTAACCTCCAATCCCCCCACCGTAGGCAACTATTAATTGATTTCCTATCTCTGTAGATTTGCCTATTCTGAACATTTCATATCAATGGAATCATACAATATGTGGTCTTTTGTGACTGGCTTTTTTATTTTAACATAATGTTAAGATTGATCCATGTGGTATCACCTTGGCCTTTCATTCTTTTTCTAGCCAAATAATATTCCATTGTATGAATATACCACATTATGTTTATCCATGCTCAGTTTACAGACATTTGGATTGTTCTACTCTTTGGCTATTATAAATAATGCTGCTATAAACATTCATGTATAATTTTTTGTGTGGATATATATTTTTCAATATCTCTTAGATATATACATAGAATTGCTGGGTGATATGGTAATTCTGTGCTTACACATTTAAGCAACTGCCAGACTTTTCTAAAATGGCCATACCATTTTACATTCCCACCAGCAGTATATGAGGATTCCAATTTTTCCAGGTCCTCACCAATACTTGTCTTTTGTTTTTTGGGCTACAGTGCAGTGGCATCATCATCATAGCTCAATGCAACCTCAACCTCCTGGGCTCAAGCAATCCTCCTGCCTCAGCCTCCCAAGTAGCTGGAACTAGAGGTGTGCATCACCACACCTGGCTGATTTTTCTGTTTTTTGTAGAGATGGGGTCTCATTTTTGCTCAGGGTGGTATCAAACTCCTGGCCTCAAACGATCCTCTCCTCAGCCTCCCACAGTGACAACCATCAGAGATAGATTAAGGGCCACTCCATCTGCCTTCTAATCCTGTGCATATTCCACACCTGCCATCAATAATAAGTTCTGTGGACAGACCCTAGGCTGGTTCTCATGATTCTTACCTCCTGGTGTCCACACCGTTGTATAATACCCACCACCTGAGAGTAGGTGGGGCCTGTAACTTGCCTCTAATCAATAGAATGCAGCAAAGGTGATGGAAGTCACTCCCGCAATTATGCTATATTATGTGAGACTCAGTCCTAGCAAATTGGAGCAAGCCAGACTCTCCAGCCAGCTTGCAGAAGCAAAGAGCCAAGTTGTGAACCACCTAGAGAGACAATCACAGACAACTCCGTGAATGGTCTGTGAAGGAGCAGCAAACTGAGAAAGACAATCAGCTCACTGCCAGCTTCTAACCACACTGTTTCTTATTTCATCCTAGTACAGGGTTCCTCAATCTCAGCACTATTGACATTTCAAGCCAGGTAAGTTTTTGTGTGGGGCCATCCAGTGCATTGTAAGAGGTGTAGCAGCATCTCTGGCCTCTTCCTACTGAATGGTCACCACTCTCCCCTAATTATAACAATCAAAAATGTCTCCAGACAATGCCAAATGTACACTGAGGTTAAAATGCCCTGGTTGAGAACCACTATTCTGTGATAAGGGCTACTGCAGTGCTAAATTCTGTGTTGCCAAAGGGAAATCTTAAGAAAGATAAGCTTTGGGCACAGTTAATTTGCACACTAGAAAGTTAATATATTTTCTAACTATACATCCCCAATTTCAAAGCTGGTATTTGCAGCCCTAGGTCCAATGGTTTTTTCACTTTGCTTACCAGCTGATAATAAAGGGCTCATGTGAACACAGTATAGGTAACTTGTTTGGAAAAGAAAACTATATTTTTAACCATGCATGTAGAAGCATTTGACTCGACCATTAAATAACACAGTGTAGATGTAAGTTCTATTCAAACAGTTTCCATTCTGTAGGAGAGTCCTTGAAAACACAGACCTTGGGAGCCTCTTTACAAACAACTAAGTATATGGAGGGTCTTCCTGAAATATTTGCTTGGCGTTACAGAATCTATTCTCATCGTATTTTGGCATAAGCTAATGTGCTGCATACACTATTATGGCCCAGGTGTTGTTATGAGATGTTAATGCCAATAAGAAATTATAGAAGTGGCACCAATTAAGTACAGAATTATTTTGAAAGAGATGACCTATACATAGCATATCTACCAGTGTAACCAGTCCTTTGGTAACAGAGCTCTTTTTAAATAAAGTTGATCAGAATAAGAATAGATGAGTGGACTAATACATTCTTGCCACCAGTCTTTACCGTGAAACTGCTACTCATCAGGCACTGCTGTTTTTGCTAGAGACACAATAGGTGAAGGGAAAGATTCAGCGGCAATGGTTACAGACACGACAGGCTCATTGTCTAACGGGAGAGACAGAAAAATAGAGGAATAAATAGGTAAGTATGATGATACGCTATGCACAGGGCATTGTGAAAGCCGACAGAGAAGGCACCTAACTCTGTGTGGAAAACAGTGAAGCCCCCATCAGAAGTGAAGAATTTGTTTGTACCGATCAAGTGAAAAAGCTGGAGAAGTGTGCTCCAAGCAAAAAGGCTGACAGAACTGTGACTCAGGTAACTGAAAGAGAGAACAGGTATATCTGAGTAGCAGGAAATGAGGCTGGGTGGGCAGAAGGGGCCTTTTATGACATGCCTTTTATGATGCCTTTTATGACATGCTCGAAAATTCAGTGATAGGAACCACTCTAGATTTCAGGCAGGGCTGTGACATAATCAAATTTGCATTTCCGAAAGAGCTGACCTCTGCGTGGAGCATGGCACAGATGAATCCCGAGGGTGAGGCGCAATAGTGCAGAAGATATTCAGCAAAGCAGCAATGCAGAAGAAAGGACCAGAGGTTTGCACAAGTCCTCACCTCCTCAGCTGGGTCCCCGAGAAGCAATAGAGGAAGTGAGTCCCTTTACAGAAAGACCTTTCTTTTCTGGGAAAAGGACAGGGTGGAGTAAGGGCTTAGCTGGTGAAGATAAGCAGGACTCTGTGCCCCATAAAAGGAACCATTCAGAAAGGGACAGGCCACCGACAAAGATCTTCAGAGCCCACCTCTCTCAAAAAGAGAAGAAAAGCATAAAGAATCAGGCTACCTGGGCTCTGCAGGGAGGAAATGTACCTTCCTCAATATCTTATATAATTACTTTTATGATAGAGCATAAATTTACTACCCCCATAAAAAAAGATGCTGTTTGGAACCCATATTCATTAAAAAGGAGTTATCATACTTTGCAAAGTCAATCTGTCTGCTATTGTCAAATATTGCCCTTAGTATCTCTGAGGAAAATCACCAATGTGGATGTGTGCATGTAAACCACATTTTTCTCCCCTAAGCCCAGTCTGTAGGCATCACTCTGTGTGTCAAACAATAAGTAATCTATTTTATACATTTGTGCTGAAGAAAAACTTCTGGATTCAATTATAATTCAAGTGGCAGAGCAAGAACCCATAAACATGGGAAGTGGCAAGATGCTCAAACTACATACTTAAACACTTTCCAAGCATATATTTGTTGTGGATGTCAAGGTGCTCTTCTGCCATACAAATGCTCTTTAGGTGCGTCGTGCTGATGACTTGGCACCCGTTTGCAAGTTTATGCAAAGACTCATTCCTCACCCATTTCATGCCCAACAAATGGGCTAATTTTTAAATGACAGGAAGCAGAGATACAAAGTGATAGCCTTACTTATATAAATATAGTCCTGAAAGACTCAAGAATTTAGAGTTTGTCCAGAAACCACTGGAACTATACTTATCATTGCCTAAATCATTTAAAATACACTCTAGATCGAGTCTAAACTGGCAGAATTGCTCTGATTGTTTCTATTTTCAAGTTGTCTAGGCTGATCTAAAGTTTAAATACATTTTAAAGCTTAATTAAACGAAACACTTGAATTATACAAGCATTTAACACTTAGTTGGAAATTGAAAAACAGATACCATGAAATCCCTAGGTAAAAAGAAAAATCAGGCAACATCTGCTAGTCCCATTTCTCAATCACATGGGATGGATGTGTTTATAAAGACCAAATCTTTAAATAACCAAATGTTTCTGAAACGATGTTTTAAAAAACAACAACTTTTTGTTGCACAGTATTGCCGGTTGACGGAAAGGCCTGGAGATCCTTACCGAGCTGTTGCCGGGGAATTTTTCATCTCACGAAGACATCATGACGAGACAGCTACCCAGCACAGGTGTTCCGATCATCACTTCTTGGAACTTGGAAGCTCCCAGGAAGGTAGGAGAAAACCTAACGGCTGGTGGGGGCTGTGCAGGAAGCAAAGAGTGCTTACTATTTTGGTATGAGTTACATAGTGATCTGTTTATGGGGATTTTCCTACCTAACATTCAGTCGTTCTGTTTTATAGTGATGAAAAAGGAAAGTGATTTTAGTAAGTTATGGGAAAATTATAGCACAGTGCCTTACACAGACTCAACAAATATTACTGAATGAATTAATAAATGACAGCACTCTACCTCACAAAATAAAGCAGAAGAAACAGAATTTGAAAACTGTAAGAAGCTTTAAAGATCATCTATCTTGGCATCTGGAGGCAACGCACACACCCAATTTTAGAGATGAGTAAACCAAGACCCAGGGAGATTAAATAATTTGCCGAAGGTTCTGTGGTTAATTTAGAAGTGAGATCTATAGATGCAACACAAATGAGAAGCTCTTATTTATTTGCTGACTTACTAAACAGTCTGCTGACTTATTTATCTCTATATTGATATATACTAGGGCCTCCCTTTGGCCTGCACGTTATAGTTACTCAGTAAATATGGGTGCAACTAATTTATTCATTATTTATTCACCCATGCATTCACTCATCTCTATCTAAATGCCTTCCCTGTGCCAGGCATCAAGTAGATCATCCTTTAGATAGTTTTCCTCTTCCAAATAGTATACACTAGAATCAAATACCTATGTTCATTTCTTGAGGAAAAATTAATAGTCCTATATCAAATTATATCATTAGCCTGCCTAGCACTACACTCTGCCTCCAACACAATTCTCTAGCTGGGATTCCTGTGGGAAAATGGAATCTCCCACTCCAAAGCCCATGTATCCCATCATGCAATGCCGCATATCACCACGAGGTCCTCAACTGACTGACTACCTCAGGCTGTCAGTTTCGTGAGCTTTGACTACCCTTCTTACAGTAGTTTACGTAACCACAAATGTTCCCTGGTAACTGCCAAAGAATTCAGCGTATTCAAAATAGCTGTAACTGTCAACTCCATTAGCAGCTCGCTGAATTCCACGGTGAGCATAATGTAGAGTGCTTCTGTTTATCTTTACGGTATTTATGGCATATGCCCTTTGACTTCATTACTTTTCTTTTATCCACCTTACCTTTTTAACTTGATCAGCTCTCAGCCCAGTCCAGTTTCTACCTTTCAAAAATCAGATTAGCCTAGTTCAGCACTTTATTTATTTTAAACAATACTAAATACTTTTTATTTGGCATTGCAGTGTTCCACACTGCATCCTTGCAAGATTACCACAAGCAAAGCGGTATTATACTTCACACTGGGTCATATGCATCCTACAGATTAACTTGCTGTATCAAATGTAGTTTAAAACATTCTAAAAAGAATTCTAGATCTGTCAGAATGACGTTCAGTACACTTTTATTTCGTATTAGCCAGGAGTTCTCAAACTTAACTATGCATGAGAATTTCCTGGAAGACTTGTTAAAACACAGATTGTCAAGTGGAAGCAACCCAATATTCCTCGATAGATGAATGGATAAACAAAATATGGCATATACATACAATGGAATATTATTCAGCCTTAGAAAGGAAAGAAATTCCGATACATGCTACATAGATAAACCTGAGTACATTATGTTAAATGAAATAAGCCAGTCACAAAAAGGCAAATGTGTGATTCCACTTCTGTAAGGTACCTAGAGTAGTCAAATTCATAGAAACAGGAAAGAGGATGGTAGTTGCCAGGGGCTGGGAGAAGTAGAAAATGGGGAGTTGTTGTTTAATGGATATAGAGTTTCAGTTTTGCAAGATGAAAAGAGTTCTGGAGATTGATTGTACAACAATGTGAATGTACTTAGCACTACTGAACCATACACTTAGAAATGGTTAAGATTCTCACCACAAAAAATGAGAAGTATGTGAGGCAATACATATGTTAATTAGCTTCATTTAACCATTTCACAATGCATACATATTTCAAAACAACATGTATACGATAAATATTCATAGTTTTATTTGTCAATATAAAATGCATCTTAAAAATGGTTAAGATGGTGAATTTTCTGATGTTCTGTGTATTTTACGCCAATTAAACACACATACATATACAAACGTTGCCAGGTCCTACACCCAGAGTTACTGATATAGTAGGTCTGAGATGGGGCCTGATAATTTGCATTTCCAGCTGGTTCCCGGGTTGTTCTGATGCTGCTGATGCTGGGCGCGTAGTGTGAGAACCACTGCAATGAACAAATTTAGTGACAACTCCAGAAATTCTATATAAAAGGGGTTTATGGGTAACAAGCTGGTTGGAAGAAGGATGAGGGGATGCCATACAATTAGCATAGCAAGCACCCTGTCTTTAGATTGTAGGTTTATTTGCAGAAGCTTTAATGGGAGAGCTGAAGGAATGCTGAACAGCTGCACACACCTCCAAACCACCTCTTTGTGACACAGCTGTATCTAGCTAATTGCCCAGGGCATCTCATAAATCCTAAGCATAAAGGTGGAAACATAAGAACTTGATATTTTTCCACTTAGATATATTCTCCTTTCTTTTATTTCACAATTTTTCTTTTAAATTGGAAGAAGAGTGAATAGGCATTTGAAAAAATATAGGAAAATATGAAACATTAATCAAGTGAAGAGCTAGGTATTGAATACCTACTATAAACAGAACAGATATTTATTATCTTGTGCAAATTAAGCATGAAGCAATGTGATAACCCCTATCAAATTAAAATTCCTAATGCTCTCTGGGGTGTGGTAGAACAGCAATCTCATCAATTGCTTTTGAGAGTTTATATTACTACATGCACCCTGGAAGGATGTGACAATATATGTGAAATATCCATGTCTTCTCACCCAGTAATCCCACTTGGAGAGATACATCCTAAAGAAATAAAAGTGTGGACTATAAGAATATTTATGACAATATGATATGTACTAGCAAAACCTGGAAACAACCTAAACGTGAAGGTGAACACCAGTGAGAGGCAAGATTAATTACAGTGTATTTGGACTACAGAATTTACAGCTATAAAAGATTATCTGTTATTTTCGAGCTGTCCCACAACTTTTTCTTTGGAAATCTCAGCTTCTTTTATTCTGTTTCTGACAGTACTGTCAATCAAGGGACCACCATCTTCTCTGATATAGATGAGATATTCATGACTCATTCGGAGCCAGAGTCTTTTTGTGAGGTCAGATGTGGATGCTTGACAAGTGAAGGTTTCTTGCCTTGTGAAATTGCAAGCTGTAAGGACAGTGAGGAAACTAACTAACTAACTAACACCGAGGAAAGCAGAGGTGATGGATGGTGAGAGAGGATTCTCATCAATATTGGATCCTACCATACCTGAAGCTAGCCAGACTGCCTTTTATCTCCCTGTCATATGAATCAATGAATGCCCCACTTTTTTTTCTTAAACTTACAACTAAAACATTCTTGACTAATATGCTATCATTAAAAACCATATTTTATATGAAATATAAGAATACAAGAAACATGTGCTCCTGGCTTTTAGGCCAGAGTAGTGTCTCCAAGCCTGTCAGAATGACATTTAAAAATATGTATTAAAAAATACATATTATTAATTCAATTTCAATACATACACATCTAAGGAACATTACAATGCTTTATGAGGTTGTAGTGTTATAGATAATCAAATATTTTACTTTTTAAAAAATTTACCAGTATCTTAATTCCCTGCCTATTGAATATTCTAAAAGAAAAGATTTATTGCACAAAATATAGATACATGTCTCATAGGTCACTTGTGGAAATATAAAATGGTATAATCCCTATGGAGAGAAATATGGCAATATCTAACAAAATTACATATGCATTCATCTTTGAGCCAGCAATTCCAGTTCTAAGAATCTATCCCAAACATACAGTAGCAAAAATATGAAAAGATATATGTACAAGCCTATTAATTGCAGCATATTTTTAATAAGAAAGTTTAGAAACAACCTAAATGTCCATTAAGAGAGGACTGATGGAATAGTTGAATACTATTTAATATAAGCCTGTAACAAGAAATGAGTAAGATCTTGATACTGTGTAATACACAGAGATCTCTAGGATATATTAAGTGAAAAAAGCAATGTGCAAAACAGAAATCAGTACATATAGAGAGTATTACCTTTTGTGAAATAAAAGGGCATATGTATTTTTTTCAAAAATAATTAATGGAGGAATAAATCAAAAACTAGTACAAATAACTAGTCATCAGGGAAAAGCAAAAATAAAAGCACATTGAGATACCTATCAGAATGGATAAAATTAACAAGACAGACATTATAAAATATTGGCAATATAAGGAACAAATGGAACTCTTATACATTGCTGGAAGTGTAAATTGGAACATCCACTTTTAGAAACTCTTTGGCAATATCTACTAAAGCCTGAACATACACATACCATGTGACTCAGCAATTCTACTCCTGGTAATATACCAGAAATGTATGTTTGTCAAAAGACATGTATACGAATGTATTAAGAAGCACTATTGGTTAAAGCCAAAAATGAGAAACTCATATCTCCATCGACAGCAAAATGGGTAAATAAATTATGGTATACTGTATATGCTGTATGATAGAATATGTTAACAGCAACCAAAAAGAGTAAACACTTCTACTACACACAACTTGGATACATCTCATAAGTATATTGTCGAGTGAAAGAAACTTAGCACTAAAGAACACATACCGAATTATTCTACTTATAGTTCAACATCTGTTTGATGCTGAGAGCAATTGTCTCTGGGGAGAAGTGAAGGATAGCGACCAGGAAGGGCAAAAGGCAGTTTCTGGGGTGCTGGTAAGATTCTATTTCTGCACCTGAATGGTGGATACATGGGCATGTTCAGTTTACGAGAATTCATCAAGCTGTTCATTTAGGATGTGAATACTTCACTGTGTGTATGTTATACTTTTAACATGTTTAAAAACACAAATAATTAGATCTGAAGGAAGGAAGGAATAGGGTGAAGGGAATGGGCTGGGAAGTAAGACTTCTCTGATTCTATCTTGTTATATAGTTTTGGCTTTGGAATCATGTATGTGTTTTACATATTCAAAGAAATATTAATAAATTCAATAAAAAGAAGAAAAATACATAGATGCATGTATTAAATGGAGATAGTTAAAACCATGTTGGACCAGGTGTCAGATTCCAAGGGAGCTCTATGTGAGTGTATTTTAGAGTTTAACATAAGTCTGAAAATGGATGAGATCAAGTCCTCTGACATGCTAGAATGATAATTCTGGATTTGGTCTATAAGCTTGAAAAAAAATCATGAATGCTAAAAGCTCAAGCCCTAGGGAAACAAATATAGAAGGTAGAAAAATGAACAGCTGGAAAAGCACTCGTTATTATCCAAAACAAACAGATGTACTGCGGTTAGGCACGTACTAACCTAATGGCCTTTTTGAATTGACAAAAATGTGTTTGAGAAGCTGTAACATCAAGCCAAGTGGCTCTGTGAGCTGAGCAGTAAACTCAATGCCCAGACAGAGCCCCCACCCATTTGGCTTTGGGCTGAGTCAGTTATTCAGTATGTTTAATACTGACCACTGTAAAACTGTGCAAAACGGTGAGTGAAAAAGATAGTCAAATGGTTCACAAATGCCTTTTTATCATGAACTCTAGCTGCTCCTTCCAATTACTTTGTGCTCAAGAGTTTCCCCCATGGTCCTAATTAATGGAGGGTAGAGGATAATGGAAAGAAGCCTAGAACCTTCATCTTTGGGAAAGTCAAGAAATGTGACTATATAGGTGTATACAATGGACAATCTAAATCTAATCTGTAGAGAATTCTGATCCACAGTGGATCCTATACTACAAACGGGGTCAGAAGCTTGAACATTCTTCTAGTTGGGGGAGTTCAAATCTAGCTCTGCAATTTACTAATTTTGTCACTTAGGCTACATTCCTCAATCCCCTTAGGCCTTAGCTTTCATCATCTATAAAATGATAAGACACTGTTGGGTTGTTCTAAGATTAGATCAGATAAGGCACATGAAGAACTTAGTACAGACATGCTAACATTATCCTGTTTCCACACTATATCTTATCCTTATGCAATACTAACTGAACAGAAAGTGAATGGAATGGATGAACATTTATTCGCCACCTATTATGTGTTAGGTACTTACACTAAGCATTTAAATGGTATAAAATTTTATTTATTTAATCTTTGCAAGACCCTGATGAGGTTGCAAATGAGGGAATGATATTCAAAGTTATACAGCAAATAAGTGGCAGAGCAAGGATTTGAGCCCAGAGCTCACTGACTCCAAAAATTATTTTTCTGTGTCTACAAGAAAGCAATTATCAGAATGAAAAAAGGACTGTATCAGAGTGATTGCCAAGAAAGCATTCATCAGCCTCATAAATGAGCTCCCACACACATATCAAGAACTAAGCAAAAGGGCTTACTGCCGCTCAGAGTGGACAGAGACAGTCCTATCTGGAACATGGAGGCAGCTGGAATGGACAAAGTGTGGGTAAGCTGGAGTTGGTGGCTTGGAGAACAGTGTCTGGCACAGTAAGTGTCTGTTGAGTGAATGAGGACATTTAACATAGGAGAAATGTTCCCCATCACTGTAAGTCCCTAGGTGAAGCTAAGGTAAGAATTTAGGGGACCAGGACAAACAAGAGGACTTAAGCCAAAGGAACATATATTCTAAACCAAAGCAGGGATCGTAGAACAAAAAATTAAAATTGTCCTGAAAAAGTCAGAAAAGACGAATAGTTACCACAGTAAGCAAAAGGTGGGCTCATGTTGATGTTCAGAGCTCAAGGGCAGCCAGGGATCATAGGTGGAGAAGAATGTATGTATAAGGCATGGACCAATGCGGTTCAGACCGGTCACCAGAATAAACAGAGAGGGAAGAAAATATAGACTAAACAGGGAGGCAAAACTAGCTTTCATCTGTGGATCCCATGACAGTGGCATTTGCCCACTACTATGGTTTTAGATAATGTAGTAATTAAGTAATGTTTCACAAAACTTTCCGTGTGTGTTCTGGATCACATTGTAAAGTTTATTTTTCTTACTATGGGCATTGCCAAAATATTTTGAAATCTTCTGCTTTAGGGACTATGGGACATACTAGAAAAGTATACTCTTGTCAATGGTAGTTAGGGAAATGAGCTATAGCCATTGATTAGGAAAGAACCATGGTCTAGATATGCCTCAAGGGGCAGTGTTACCTTGATGAAAACACCATGTTCTAAGGTCGATTTCACAGCTCCATGGGTAAAGAAATTTGATTGTGTAACCCGTGAAAAGATGGTCAGGATTTTAGGGCTGATTCATTTATTAATTTATAAAGAGAAATATGGATACACAAAGCTATTTTGATCATCCACTCCCTGTGGGGAAAATCTGCCTGGGATGTTACATAAGAATGTGGCTTGGTGTACACTGAATCAGAGTAACAGTAATTGGTTTGATAATGTAAGTGGTAGTGACATCTAGGTAGGAAACCTCTCCATGGTAATAATAATTAATGACAGCTAACATTTACTGAGAGCTGACTGCATGTCAGGCATTCTACTTAACACCTTATATCTCATTTAATCCTTATCCTATGTGATTTTTCACTTTAGAGATATACTTGTCAAGTAGGTGACATGTTGATGTCAATTAGTCAACCTACCCCTCTTTTGAAGATAGGCTAACAAATTCTTTTTGACTCTGTTTTCTGAGACTCTGCTAATCCTGCTCACTAACACTGTGTTCCCATCCTTGCATAAGCATAGTCCCAAGGTAGTGCCCATGGAGTACCAGTGGACACACAAGCCACAAAATAACATGGAATCAATCTTACTTGATGGTAAACAGTATCAAATATTTTTATATGAAATAAGCTGGATATATTACTAAGCACATAGAAAAATTTGAATCAACGTTAAAGGATAAACCTCAAATAAATTTCATACTTACAATAAAAAATCTTGAAATCTCTCTTTTAGGGTACTTAGTGGAAAAGTTTAAAAATCATAGTACTGGCCAGGCATGGTGGCTCATGCCTGTAATCCTAGCACTTTGAGAGGCAGAGGTAGGAGGATCACTTGAAGCCAGGAGTTCGAGATCAGCCTGAGCAATATAGTGAGACCTCGTCTCTACACAAAATAAAAACTAGCCAGATGTGGGGGTGCATGCCAGTATTCCCAGTTACTTGGGAGGCTGAGGCAGGAGTGTTGCTTAAGCTCAGGAGTTTGAGGTTGCAGCGAGCTATGATAATGCCACTGTACTCCAACCTTGGTGACAGAGAGGGACCCCATCTAAAAAAAAATCCCTCACACAAGGGCAACACAAAACAGCTAAATAGGCCCTAAGTTTCCTGAATTGCAATCACATATTTGTCAGCCTCCCTACAACGCTGCCCAGTTCACCTTGATTGAATTGGATGTTTTAAATTTCATGAGCCCCACATTGACAATTTGTTCTTAGGTTCTGTTTATAAATAGCTAATTTTATCCATTAACATTTTTAAAAAATTAGAATTGATGCTCTCTCTCCAACTAAAAAACTTACTGTAGAAGGTTTAGAAAATCTAGAGAAACATAAAGAAAAAAATTTAAATGCCTTAAACTCATCAATCAGAAATTAGATTGTTAATCTGCTATGTTCCCAAGAATTATTCTCAACTCTGGGGTTACATTGTGAACTAGATAGACAAAATCCTTCCCCTCAAAGACATTCTACTTCTTTATCCTTGAAGATATGGATATAGACATAGACATAGGTAAACAAATACACATGCATGCATTGTTATGTGATGGGGATACTACCACACATATTCTTTTATTAGGTGACTTTATTTAATAATATATCATAAACATTATTTCCTTTTATTACATTTTCGTTTATACCATAGCTGTTAAAAGCTGCATAGTAATTATTTTTGGGACACGACATATATTATATAATAAACTTCCAACTAATTGTTAGAGGTTTATGTTGTTTTCAATTTTTTATTCTTATAAACATACTAAGATGAATTTTTACAGAAAAATTTTTATATGAATCTATGATTATTTCCTTTGGATAAATTCTTTTCAAATCAACATGATCCTTTTTCTGGGTCAAAGATTATGGATATTTTTAAGATTTTTGACACATTGCTAAATTGTATCCCAGATTTATACCAGTTTATATTTCCAAAAGCAGTCTATGCATGGCTATTTTCCCATACCCTCAACATTAGGTATTTATTATTAAAATTTTTAAATAGGTGAAAATTAGTTTCTTGTTTTAATATTCTTTTCTGATCTCTTGTAAAGTCAAACATTCATTGGCCTCTGTAGTTCATCTTTTGTGAATTGCCTTTTCTTGTATATTCTTGGCCACTTTTATATTGGGTAGTTATTTTTTTCTTTTACATTTGTAAGAGTTTTTAAAAATTGAAGTATGTAATGACTTTTTGTCTGCCATATATGATATAGCTATTTTTCACAGTTTGTAACTTGCTTTTTAAATTTATTTGCTTAGTTTTTGACTTTGAGTTTTTAAAGTTTATGTGGTCACATTTATAGATAATTTTATTTTATAACTTCTGCTCTGGTTTGTAGCTCAGACTGTCCTCTATCACCTCAGCATCTATTACCTTTTGATTCTTCCTAACTCTAAAGAATAACATCACAAAATGTGTCAGACACATTTTGAGTATCTCCCAGGTCTGAGAGAAGCAATATAATTTTTCAGTTTTTGGGAGAAGGAATAGAGGGGAATGGGAAGTGATGTACAAGGATAGAGGGAGACAGAGAAAGAGACTAGGGGTAGACAGTGCTTGAGACACTCACATTACTGGCTTTTCTTCCCAGAAAGGAGCAAGACTCTAATCCAGTGGTTTTAGGTATGGCCCAAGAATCTGCATTTCTAACAAGTCCCAAGTTGAGGCTTGAGGCTACCCTAGTCTACAACAATAGGTGAAAACACTGGAATCTCTTAATGTAACAGCCAATTTGAATTCATTTATTTCATCCTTTTCTAATCTAATGGTTTTCTTTAATCTGTTACATTAAAATAAACTTACATAGTCTGAGCAAACATTCTCTGGTATACCTGACCCTACCCAACAGTGACCACTCAAGGCCTAGCCAAGTAAGGAAGATCTTGTTCAGATAGCAAGTTTCCAGAAGTTCTCCAGGGCTCCATGAATACCTGAGATGCTCCTAAACTCAGTGGCCAGGTCTGGTTCTGATTGAGTACCGGTGGGAAGTTTACCATTTTTTAGAAAACCTCTGTGGTGAATGTTGACTTAAAATATTCTTTAATCTGAGAGGTGGTTCTTTTTTTCGTGAGGGACAGGGTCTTGCTCTGTTGCTGGGCTAGAATATAGTGGTATCATCATAGCTCAATGCAACCTTAAACTTCTGGGCTCAAGTGATCCTCCTGTTTCAGCCTCTTGAGTAGCTGAGACTACAGGCACACACCATTGCACCCAGCTAATTCTTCCATATTTTGTAGAGACAGTGTCTTGCTATGTTGTTCTAACTCCTGGCCTCAAGCAATCCTCCCCCCTCGGCCTCCCAAGGTGCTATGATTACAGGTGCAAGCCATCACACCCCACCTAAAAAATAGTTCTTTTTAAGTAGCAAACAAAATTCCCACTTCTGAGATACATATTTTTTGAGAAAATAAGGAATGATGGCAAGTCATACCTCAGAGCCAGTTAATACCACCCTGCTTCTCATCCCCAGCTGCCTTGTCTAAAGGTAAGCCCCTCGGCCTTAATCTTCAATACATGCTGTCTGTGTGTCCTCCTCAAAGACTGCTTTGCTTTTTGTCCTCTATGCTTTCTGAAATCTCTTGTTCTACTCCAAATAAACTCCTCTACATTTTTCCATGTTTTTACCCCATCTGGGAGTCATCCCAGACCCTTTCCTCGTTCCCCACATCCAGACATCAAACCTGGGAGCTTAAGTCTCAGTATCTCCCAAACATGTCCATGCTTTTGCTCATCATTGTTACCGCCTTTGTGGTCTGTCCCCTGGAAAGGCAGCATGGTGCAGAAATAAACACACACACAATTTCGTATCAGAGAGACCTGTGCTTGAGTCTCCCAGCCACTGCTTATTAACTGTCTGACACTAGGCATGATACCTTGACATTTCTGACGCTGCGTCCTCTTTAAAATGGGAGCCACATCTGTCTCGTGGGCATGCTGTGAGGGTTAATAAGATAGCATAAGGGAAAGCACTTCACACACTGCCTCCACCAAGCAAGTGTTCAACAAATACGGGTTTCCTTCTCCCACCCATTTTTTGTTCTTCGGTTTTGATCAATGTTTTCTAACAGGCCCTCTGGTCTCCAAATGAACATCCGCACTACTATTAGAGCCACCTTTCTAAATCAGAAATTTTTAGGGGACAAAGACAATGTATGTAACCTAAATATTTGTACCCCTGTAATATGCTGAAATAAAAAAAATAAAGTAAAATAAATCTGATTTTTTTTTAAAGTGATTAGATCTTACCATTGCTTACAGGACAAAGCCCTCCGTAAGCATTCTATTCACTGTCTTCACATCTGCCTTTCGTCTTCCATGCCTCTCCTTCCAGGTGCTTCCTGAACTGCACACTCCAAGCTGCTTCATGCCTGCCTGACTTCCCAGCTCTCATCCCTAGCTCAAATATCCTTTCCTTTCCCCAACCTTGTCCAACTAACAACTCCTTGCTACTCATCCCTTAAGTCCCACTTTAAGAATCTCTAGCTCTAAGAAATTTTCCCTGAGTTACTTACATTATATAATTCATCTTACATCCTTTTAGTCTCCATTATATTTTGTATACAACATAATTATATCCTTTATAACACTGCAGTATGATAATTACTTGTGTGTCCATTTCCCTACCAGACTCTGAGTTCGTTGAGGATTAAACTTTAAACTTACAAGTTAAATAGCCTTACACAGCCAATACCTAACAAATAGAGTGCATCGCAGTTTATACTGAATATATTAAAGTGAATTCACATCTTACCAGTAATATAACTTTCATGCTATATTTGAAAAGGTTTTATAATTTTGCTTTGAACATTATTTAGCTACAAGTAACTCGTTTAATTCTCAAAGGGCTATGATTTCTAGGCAATCATTAAACAGACACAAAATTCTTCCAAGGTAGGAAACCTGACCTAGAAATTATTTTTAAATATAATAAAATACTAAATAATATTTTGCAGATATTTAACAAAATACTTACTTTAAATTTTCCTTTTTCCCTATTTTTTAAACCAATAATAAAGTTTTTCAAGTCTCAAATATTTTCATACCCCTAAAAAGTTCCCAGGTCATAAGGACTGTTCTTATGGTATGTAATTGACCATAACAATGGTTCTGCTGATACATACTAGGTACCAGGTAAATAATAAATGTTTTGAAGATTTAATAAATAGCTATGTGGCTCTTTTATATTTTTAATTTTTTGCTACTAGTTATTTAGCCTCTGCAAGCTGCTTGGCACTGTGCTAATTTATTTTTTATATTCACTTAATTAATGCTCACTATTATCTCCATTTTTACAGATGAAAAAACCTGATGCTCAAAGATATTAAGGAACTTGTTCACTCAGTTAATTGATGGCAGAGCCAAGATTCACCAGACCAACTCTCAGGACCTGTCTTAACCACTACATGGTATAATATTTATAAATCTATTAAACAATATGACTTATAGCTTCCTCACTCATAAACTAGAAATAATTATATATTTCTCAAAAAACATATATATATTGAACAAGAAGTGAAAAGTGTCTAGCAGACTACATAGGACATAGTTGGTATTCAATAAATAATTTAAATCATTTGTTAGGGATTGAAAATAATTCTCCTGGGCTGGGATGATAATAGGTGAACTTGGTACTCCTATTATGTGGTCCCATAGCAGCCTGAACTTTCCCTACGGGAGCACCTGTATTGAATCTAATACACCTGTTTCATTGTCTCCCTGGCTAGACTATGAGCTCCATGAAGACCAGGATCATGTCTGCCTTAGCTATCTTTGTATCCTTATGCCCAGCATACTATCTGTCTCATATATTAGGTGCTTGAAATAAATATGAGTTGAATTGGTTAATTTAGTAAAGTGTATGTAATTAATGCTCACTATTATCTCCACTTTTACAGATGGAATTTGATGCTCAAGGATTTTAAGGAACTTGCAAATGACTGTACCAGGAAAGGAATAGACAGACATCAAATCAAGTCTTTGGCCAACAAGTAGCTTATACTCTGGTTAGAATTTAAAAAATCATAGGTTGGTATTTTCAAAGCAATATGTTATTAAATCAGTTATAGAGTAATGTCTCCCCTTACCACTTTTCCCATCTGTATATCTCATAAAGATATGAAAAGGTATGAAAAAATTGTCATAATTCTGCTAATATTCTTTGAGCATACTAAGATATGATTAAGATGTAAGAAGGAAAAACATCAAGCCCATAATGATATGCAAATGATATTGATCTAATCAGTCATGTTTGCTGTCATAAAGAAGTCCACATGATTGCAAAATATTTCACATACTGTGTGAACATTATCATAGTGTACATCATCATCACTAAATACCCATCTGTGTAAAACACCCTGCTAGGTGCCATGAAAAAGACTTTAATTAAAACAAGTTCAATCCCTACACTTTGGGAATCAAGTTTACCCAAATAATCCTCTCTGCTCAAAAAAAAGTTCCAGGCTGGGCGCGGTGGCTCACGCCTGTAATCTTAGCACTCTGTGAGGCCGAGGCGGGTGGATAGCTCAAGGTCAGGAGTTTGAGACCAGCCTGAGCAAGAGCGAGACCCCGTCTCTACTATAAATCGAAAGAAATTAATTGGACAACTAAAAATATTTGTAAAAAATTAGCCGGGTATGGTGGC
>CAUYRT010066059.1:0-40699 GCA_963574885.1 Lepilemur ruficaudatus
TCCTCAGCATGGTCCATCCTGTTCTTAAGACTTTCCATTGAGTTTTGGAGCTCTCTGAATATTTCCTTCATTTCCAGGATTTCTGTTTGATTCTTCTTTATCAATTCAATTTCTTTGGAGAATTTTTCATTCATTTCCTGAATTGTTCGTGTGGTTTCTCTATGTTGGGAATCAATTTTCTCTTCTCTTCTATGCCATTGAGTTTTCTAACAATCCATATTCAGAACTCTTTCTCTGTCAGATTAATCGTATCAAGTAGGTTGCTATCAGTTGGTGATGATAGAGAGTTTATTTTTGGAGGCGATTTTTCTGTCTGGTTCTTCATGTTTCCTGTGATCTTTTGCTGGTTCTTTCTCATCTGGGTTCTTTGTCAAGGATCGGAGTTGCTGGGACTGGATTATGAACCACAATCTGAGGGCTGCTTCCATCTTCTTTCAGCCTCTAGCAGGGAAGAGGACTGGAAGGGAAGGTGACAGTCTGTCGATCAGGTTACAGGATGAATGGCTTCCTTTTCAGCTCCGCCCATGGGTGGAGTCAGTTCCTTCTGCATGAAGTACCAGGCCCCAGTCACAGGAGAGGTTGGATGGTGCTGACGCCCCAGGACCCAAGTGAAGAGGCAATCTCCCTTGCAACTCCTCCCTGACAAGCTGGTTCTACTCTCCTGGCTTAGAAGGTAAACAGCTGGCACCCTGGCACATCAGCTTGCTGTCACCACGTTTCCCTAACCTTCCCTTCAAATGCAGAACATGAGCTGAATGGGAGCTGCAGAAAGATTCTGACTTTTTTTTTTCCTCTTCCCCCAAACCTCTTTCAAATGCCAGACCTGCTTGACTGGTTTTTTTTTTTTTTCCTTCTTTCCCCAACCTCTTTCAAATGCCAGTGCAGGATCTGCTCAACCGGTTTAGGACCGGTAGGGGAGCTGTGGATACTATCAGAGCAGCCTGCAGTGTTTCCAGGCTAGGGGAAACTTCCCATCCCCTATTTAGTGTCTGCACTCTGAGTCCGCAGGTAGCACAGCTTCTTAAGGCTCGCCCGCAGCGTCCCAACTCGCTGAAACCCCCACTGTTCAGTTGCAGGGTAGCATGGACACTACGTCTATCCAGAGTCTGCCAAAACCTCAGCGAGTTCCCAGGGCAGGATGAAGGCACTCTCCGCACTCACTCCTGTGGCAGTGGGGAGCGCCTGCTCAGCTAGGGACTTCCCCAAATACAGGAGCACACCAGAGAGTTCAAAATTTTTCCCGCTCCAGTTTTTTCTCCGCACAGGCTGTCTGCCTACACCACTGTTACCTGCAGACTTCAGCCACTTCCCTCCTTGCAAGGGTGTGGGGCACAGTGGGGGAAGGATGGTCCCCCCGGGGAGTCAAAACACCCTGCCACAGACACGGCCGGCCGGAGCGGGAACCGGGCTCTCTCTCTCTAAGGCACCCGTCAGACTCTCTGTACTTCACGAGAAATTATCCCATTCACCTCTGTTTTCCACTGAGGTCCTGTGTCCCACGCTGTTTCTCTGTAGGTCCGCAGAGCTGGTCCTGTGGAAGTAGAGTTCACTCGCATGCAGTGGTCTGCCTATTTCACCTCCAACTCTGAGAGCATAGAGCCAGGAGGCCACCCCTATTCTGCCATTTTCCACAATCCAGTGATGATTTTAACAATGTGATTTTTTAAATATTATATAAAGAAATGTGTCAACATTTGGAAGATCTGTATACATCGATGATCCAGTATTTTCTTAATGACCAGTGCATAATGTTATAAAATCATGCATGAGTAAAACAACTATTCAAAGTGCAAGGCATAAAAACGGATTTTAATGCAACAAAGTTTATAAATATGATTTCAGATTTCATATTATTATTAATTTAATAAATTATCTCATTGAATTTTGATGTGGTTATCAAAGAAGAATATCCTCGATTATCCAAAAGCTATCAAAAATTCTCTGCCCTTTTCTGCATACATATCTGTGTGTTTCAATTTTCTTCACATGCTTCAACTAAACAAAAACCATAATGCAACAGATCAAATACAGAAGCAGATATAAGAACCCAGCTTTCTTCTATTAAGCCAGACATAAAAGAGATTTACAAAAGTATAAACATTTTGGGTCCTCAACAATACTTAAGAGTATAAAATGGTCCTGAGACCAAAAGTGCAAGAACCTCTATGGGTTAAATCCAGATACATTTTATTTTATTTGAGTCTCACAAGAATCCTAAGAGATAGACTTTTACCATCCCCATTTTCTAGATGCAATAAGATTCACAGAGAAGTTAAAACACTTCCCTGATGATTCATTTTTTTAGACTCTAATGTCAAAATCCTTGAATTCCCAGAATTCATGTTAAAGTCCCACTAGTTTCATCCAGGATAATGACAAAGGAGGGACACAGACTCAAAGTTTGGCAGTGCATCACCTTAGCCATCCTACCACCTCATTCCTGAAGGAAATTTACCGAAGAAGAGTTAGGTACTTTATGGGAGACAAAGCCCAACTTCCCTGGCTTCTAGGAGCCAGGACTGACTGGTCCAGTGGCTCACCTTTCCCCACCCGGGATTGGCAGGAACAGATAATCAGAGCAGCTCCCCAATAATGGAACTCAGCATTGCTCAGCTCCCCTCAAGCCTCCCTCTCTGGCTCTCATCCTTTGACCACGCCAATTCTCTCCCTCCCTCATCAGTGTGACAACCTTCAGCCAAAGCCCACCTTCTGCCACTCCCTCACCAGCTTCTCCTGGACCCTTCACTTCCCCCAGCCAGACCTGCCTCTTTGGAATTTCCCGTCAGCGTACTCTGGCTCGGTTGGTCCTTTCTTGATAAGAGGCTTTTCTGTGGATATGTTCCACAACCTTTTCACCTTATCTGGGACCTCTTGATGCCATTTGCCTGCATCTCAAGCACAGAGTGCCTTCTTGAGCACCCAGGACCCTGGGCTGGGAAGAGGAGCCAAGAGGAACCCAGAGTCATGTGCTAGAGCCAGCACCAGCCTCCTTTCTTCCTCCACTCACAGCCTGCGCCACATGGCAAGGAAGCCACCCCTCCCATCCTCAGCACTGCATCCTGTGACTGCCAGACCACCCCCATATTCTTTTGGGGTCTTTCTCTGCTCAAGGTTTCTTGGGAGTGGCTCCGGGTCATGGTCCTCAAATTTGGCTCAGAATAAACTTCTTTCAAATAAAAAAAAGGGGGGGGGAGTCTTCAAATAGAAAGCTCTTTTCTGAGCCCCTTATGACAGTCTACCCTTTCCAGCTGAGAAATCTACCTTTCTGGCTGGGAACACAACCCACAAGCTCTGATGGGGCAGTCACTGGAGGGTGTGGTTTCCCTTTGGAGGAAGCATATTTCACATGCACCGTGTCCAAGCTAGAAGAGGACCAGGGACACGCTGGTGTGTTTGGCTGATTGACACACTTCTCAGTGGAGGATCTGTCATGCACCTGTCTCCACTTACCCAAGTGTGAGAGCTCAGGTTTAGTCCAAGTTATCCCACTGGCCTCACTATGGGGCTGAGCAGAAGACCGGAGACCTGTGTAATGACAAAATTGTTTGGTGTGGCTCACTGTTCGTATGTGTTTGCATGTGTTTCTGTGTGTTGAATATGAGTGCTCTGTATCATTGCCAGAGCATCCGGCAAAACACAAACATCTCCTTGGAAAATTATCTCATCTTTAAAGTTTTCCTCATTGTTCACAAAAGCTACATGGGTGCTCACTAATTCCTCACATCTGAAATTTGGGCAGTGGTCTTGGGGTCTTCCCATTAGTTATTCCACACTGGAGATGTCATGACTAACTGAAGACAGATTTTACCACCCAAACATCATCATGTGTCTCTCATTTCTCCTCGACAGCATTATGGTTAGAATATAAGCAGTATGACTAGAATAAATGGCCTGGCTTCTTCTTGGAGCTGCCACAGGGATCACCAGGTCTTGCCACGTTGGGTGAGAGAGGATCGGCTGCGCCTTGGGATCAAAGTGTGAAATGAATGACAAGCTGTTTTCAACAGGAGTAAAAATCACCTCTCTCAAACTAAATCACAAAGCTCCAATCAAGGACCTTGATGACAAGTGAAATTAAATAAAACATGAGTGATGAAACACTGTAATATGTTTACGGTGAGCTAGTCCAGACAGCTGATAATTAACTGTTGTCCAAACAGCAACTTGGCAGTAGATGACTGTAACCAGGACACAGAGTAGTAGTTAGTTAAAAGTACTAGTAAGATCTTTGCCTGTTTTGAAGAAGCACTTCTGATGGGAGGCGACAATACGGGAAAATCATGGACACTCCATGTGCATGGGCTGCCTGGAAGTCTGGATTCCAGCGCCTTGTTGGTTTTCTGCTTTCGCATTCCTATCTGCCGCCGTAATGCTGTTTGTCCTGTGCAGTCCCAAAGCAAATGCCTGTGTGTGTTTTTTCCCTGGGCTACCACCCACAGAACCTACAAAATCTGAAAACAAATAAATGCAGATGCACACAATTTAAGTAAGTTAAAAAACATGTTTTTATTTATCCGCCTAGATTCTTACACTTAAAATAGCTTTGGTTTGAATCCTCTTCAGCCTCCTGTTTTCCCTGAATTTGAAAGTTATCCCGCAGAGAAGAAAGATAGTATTTAGAGAAGAAAACAAACTTCTCAAACGTACTTAAATAAAATTCACAAATAAAAAAAAACCAAGAAACTAAAAGGAGGTCTTGAAGATTCCCTGACTACTTAGAATTTCAGTTTCCTTATCTGTGACAGGAGATTGGACCAGATGACCTCTGTGGTCCCTATAGCAATATTGCTTCGTAAACTATTATTGGAATAGAATTCAAAGAATGTGTGGAAGCTAAGGCTGAACACGTGTAATTTAAACATCACTCAGAAGTAGAAGAAACGATCATAACCAGAGCCCTTAATCCAAAATTTTCCCATGGTTCTTGCAATGTGTCATAGAGGTAACAGAGCCAATCCTCAGAGAGCCAGAAATCTATTAGACTTGTCAGTTGATGACATTGGTCTGTGCCTGACCCCCTCTTTTTTATTTTATTTTTTGTCTTCATCCCTGCTATGATTTGAGAGGGTCCTCCAACATTCACGTTAGAATTTAATTGCCATAATAACAATGTTAAGAGATGGGGCCTTTAAGAAATGCCTAGGTCATGGGGTCTCCACGCTCATCAATGGATTAATGCTGTTACTGCAGGAGGGAGTGGGTTAGGTATCATGGAACTGGCTTTGTTATTAAAGCAAGGTCTCTCACACCTGTTCTCTTGCCCTTCTTCCTTCCACCCTTTTGCCATGAGATGACCCTCACCAGATGCCAACTCCATAATCTTAAACTTCCCAGCTTCCAGAACCATGAGGAAAATAAGCTTCTTTTCTCTATAAATTGCCCAGTATATGATATTCTCTTATAGCAGCAGAAAATGGACTAAGACAATCTCATTCCCCTCCCACCTCATGGACACCAATTCTATGTCCTCAAAATCCCATTTCCATTTATTTTTATAAAATGTGTGCCCTTGAAAAACATATAGTATTATTATGATTTTTTAAATTTTATGTAAAATTTACACTAAAATATGTATTTAATTGCTTCTGATCATTGCATAGTATTCTGTTGACTGCATGTATACTCCATTTTATTTATTCATTTCCTTATTGATGGACTTTTTGGTTGCCTTGATTTTCACACATAACCCTGAAAAGAACACCCCTATACAAGTCTGCTTGAGCATCTGTATGAAAGTCGTCACAGGACATGTACTCAGGAATGGAATTGCTGAATCTTAGAGTATGTACGTATTCAAGTGCACTAACCTTATGAGACTCCTCACCAAACGAGTTAAGACATCCACTCTTGGTCTGTGACTATTCCTATTTCCACACATCTTTATGTTATTTTACTTTATAGTTCTTGGTGGTTAATGGAGTAGATGGTATTTACTGTTTGAATTTTCATCCCTCTGTTACTCTTGAGTTTGAGTATCTCTTCTATACTTAACAGACACAATGCTGTGTTCACTGCACAGTTTTCTTTCTCTGGATACATAGGAAAGCTACACTTTATAGCTTCCCTTGCAGTTAGGTTGTGGCCATGTGAATGAATCCTGGTTAGTGGAATATGAGTGGGGATGTAATATTACCTTTTATTATATTCTGAGAGATTCTCAAACTGTTGGAGTCATCCTCACTCCATTTCTCCTGTGCTCCCTACACAACTGGGAGGGGCATGTTGGGCAGTAGGGATCCATTCTCATTCTTGACTTACAGAATATGCTACCAGCAAACATCACCATCATCCTGACCCAGAGGTTGAAGGATCCTACAGGATAACAATATGGTGCCTTTGTTGCCTCAGTCAAAACTTGGCAGATGAAGTGTATGGGAAGTGTTCCTATTTGTGAAGGTTTCTTCCAGCTCAGGAAGTCTTTATGGAATTGTGCTAAGATTCAAAGAGGAACAAAAGTAATGCACTTCTACTTTCAGGGGAGGGCTATACAGTATTACATTATTTGAAGTTGTCACTGTTGTGTAATAAGATTAGTGGTTTTCAGCCTTCAATAGAAGCCAACAAATAGAATGAATCTGGATTGGGCTTTAATAAAAATATTAAAGTATATTTACAATGCTCCATCTTGGCAGTGTATTCTTTAGAGAAAATCTCTTTATTCTACTAAGAATCGAGATATAAAGAGTAAGGATGCATATGATCCCATGTGAGCAACTGTTCAGCTTATTACCATGGCGGGTATGTAGCCTGAAAGGTTTCTGAATAAGCCTCACTAAATTTAAGAAATATAGTTTTATCTACATCTGAGAGGAGGGAATAACAGTCTGACAGTCTCTCCTTTAAAACAATACAGTCCATTTTATTTATTTTCTTGGACATTCTTCATAACCATTATCCAATATCAGGCATGTTTCCTTGCTCCCAGGGTTCATGATGCAACACGCAGCCCTCAATTGCCTTGTCATGCACAGCTGCCCATTATTATTTTGTTCCTGTATGAAGAATTTACAATGTCTTCAGCCTAAAGCTGGGCATCAACAGAATTAGTGGAATGAATGAATAGTACATTTTTTAAAGATTTAAAAATATATACAGGCATAATTTTAGTTCCTTCCAGAAGAGCTTCTAGCCCACTTGGATTCACACTCATATTACACTGAGAGAAAAAAAAAATTGGCTCAAACTTTAAACCTGAATTTTTTCAATTCCTCAGATGGTTATCTATTAGTTTAATTCTGCTGTTCATATGGTAGTCTCCGAAGTTGTTTTTTTTTTTAACATGCCAGTGGGTTAAAAGAAATCCAGTAGGATACAGAAGGAAAATGTTAGAATGTCTACTGATCTATTTTCTTAATCTAAAAATTAAGAAGTAAATCAAGTCTTGCTAATATTTAGTGTACATTGGCATTGGCTCCTTGCTCAGTCTGCTGTGCTGCCATGAGCAGGGTTTCCTGAGAGAAGGGAAGGCTTACTTTCATTATAAAGTTTGAACCAAACCAATTCTCACAAAATGGACAAGTGGCTTAAAGAGATTCTTGTGAAGGAATGATTAAATGAAGCAACACTGATGGTGCAATCACAAGCAAACCGTGAGAAGACAGCAGGGTTCACCCTTAACCTACACATACCATACACCTACCCGGCACCAGCCCTTCAGCAGTCCCTTTAGGAGGGAAAACAAAGAACTCATGAGCCAATCAGATCTGACAGCAAGTTGACAAAATTTAAAATTACCAAGAAGACTATTTGAAATGTGGATTTACAGGCATTTGCCCTAATGATGAACCTCACTATGAGCATATATTATGCCTTGAGACATTAGCTTATGATATAATAAGAAGCTACCATGATTAACAAGATATTTTAATTGTTTATTTTTGTGTTCATTATATGTTAACCTTTACCTCACTCATCATATACATGATATACACATATATTTATACTATATAATGTAAATTACACATAAAATAAATATTTATATATTTATAGAGAGAGCATGTGTTCAAAAATTATTTTAGGTTGCCTGATCAAAAATGTTAAGAGGCCACCTGGCAGGAAGATGATGTGAATGGGAACAAGCATTGGTGACATGCTGCTCACTACATCCAGGATAATCCTCTCCTGGCAGCCTTTTTCTTTCTGTCACTCCCACCGGTTGATGATGAGTTAGTCTCACCCAAGGATTAATTTTGGTTCCTCTAGAACTGCAGTCCCCAACCTCTGGGCCACAGACCAGTACTGGTCCATGGCCTGTTAGGAACCAGGCCACACAGCAGGAGGCTAGCAAGTGAAGCTTCATCTGTATTTACAGTCCCTCTGCATTGCTAGCATTACTGCCTGAGCTCCATCTCCTGTAAGATCAGTGGCAACATTAGATTCCCATAGGAGTGTGAACCGCACTATAAACTGTACCATGCAGGGGATCTAGGTTATGCGCTCCTTCTGAGACTCTAATGTCTGATGATCTGAGGTGGAGCTGAGGTGGTGATGCTAGCACTGGGGAGCAGCTGCAAATACAGATTATCATTAGCAGAGAGGTTTGACTGCACAATAAATGTAATGTGCTTGATTCATCCCAAAACCATGCCCCCCCCCACCCCGACCCCGGTCCATGGAAAAATTATCTTCCATGAAACCAGTCCCTGGTACTAAAAAGGTTGGGGATCATCACTCTAGAACATTCCTCCATGGGTGTTTCTGATTAAAGCAGATGTAGATTCCTTTTAAAAGCAGATGAAGTTATTTTTATTTATTTGTTTGTTTGTATTAACCCATGCTTACTTTGTCCATTAGTGAATAGTATCTTTTGGAGCCTGAATAGCTAAGATCCAGCACTGTCTGGCCAGGCAGGGATCTAGAAGGAGGGAAGCGAGTCTTGCATCGTTAGGTGAAGGTGATTGAGAACTGTGGGGTGAGAGGCTTCTGCCTGTAACCAGGTGAGTTCGCTTACTTGATCATGAAGATGGAAGATCAGGTTCTCACTGCAAGAGCAAGAACCATGGCCAGTGTCTTCCTTGGTCCATCAAAACCAAGAAGAGAAACGATTAAAATATAGAATAGACACATGCACGGGAATGAAACACCAAGTGTTCCATCAGATGTTGACCAGGTCGCCCCAGAAGCTGGCGTCCACAGAGGAACTAAGGGAGGTTGAAACCAGAAGAAAGGAGTGAGAGTAGGGTAAGCTGGAGCCCAGGAGGTTGAGAGGCTAGAGCCCAAGAACAAGCATGAAGAGAGTGGCTCGTCAGGATCTTGTTGTCTTGTTAGTTTTTCTAATAACACAAATTCTTTTTGTCATTACCATCTGAGACCCCTTTTTTCACTCTTCCTTGGTCTTGGAGGCCACCAAGGAATGACAAGACCCCCAGACCTGCATAAAGCTTTGGCTGCTGACTTCTTGGCTGGGCTCCAACCCGTTGCTTTCCTTTGCTTCCAACATCTGCTCATCGTCCCACCTGCCTGGCCAGGCATCAGTGCTGTTCTGTGTGGAACCCAGGTGTCCCCTGGGGACAAGCTGCCACTTAAGCTTCAGAAAAGATTGCCTTAAACCTCCATTCTATGACTTGTGGAAAATTGGTAAGGCTTTCCCCAAGATTTTTGAGACTATATCAGGTACTTTTGTTGTCATGCTCACCCATGTCTCTGAGCTCTTGTTTTCTTCCTTGAAATCAGTTCAGGTTAGGGGTTATTCACCACTCTGTTATGCACTACATTTCCCCAGATGTGGAACTCAGACCTCCTTTTGTTTTATTTTGCACATCACACATGCCTACCCTTTATAGGAGCTTCATGTGACTAGAAGGTCATACAGGAAGCTTGGGCTGATAAAGGGGTTTATATCATAGCAAACAGGCAGCTTAGAATTGAACGATAGGTCTCTTTGTTCCCAGAAGTCCTCTCAGCCTTCCCAGCCCCTGGGACTTTTCCATTGACTGTGCCACCTCACAGAATACCTTGGTCTTCTCTCCAATTTCTCTTTTCAATTTCTCTCTGAAATAACCAAATTTCTCCTATTTTTGCTTGATAACAATTTGGCTTTCATCAGCATCTAAATTCCAAATCCAAACTTATCTCTGAGTCTCTTTTTTAAATATTCAAACTTTGTGGAAGATTTTAAGAACTGCTTGCAAGGATTTGATTAGAAATCTTAAGCAAAGGGCTTATAGGGGTGGGGATCCTGCAGCCTCGAGGCCAAATATTTATGGAAAGGATTTGTTCTGTAAAATTTGGATTCGGTCAAAAGGCTGCACTCAAGGATCCAGAAGGCCACGTGTGGCCCTCAGGCTGCAGGTTCCCCACCCAGACCTGGATTATCTTCAATGTCTGGCACAGGGTCTTATTCAAGGCAGCAGACCCTTAGAGAGAAATGCAGAATTATGTGAACACATTCAAAGAATCTACAATGGGAAAACTTTATTCATCCAAAATGCTATTTCACTGATTCTGAGATGCAAATTTTTTTACTTTTTGAACTGGAATTCACCTCACAATTGTTGTTAATCAGGCAGTGGGTATGAAGTTATTGTTCAAACTTGGTCATAGCTGTTCATGTTGTTGTCATTTCCCCAGGGTTATGTATAAGAGTGATTCTAATGAAGCTTGAATTTTATTGCTTTCTAAAGTGTCTTCAAAAAGATTATATCATGAGTCAGCATTGAAATATTATGATGCACATAGAAAAGCACAGAAATAGAAAAGTATGATATATAATAAAATCTATATATAAATTGAGTCTAAAAGAATTTTTCAATAAGATACAAATTCTGAATAATAAGAAAATGCCACATCAGTTTAATTGGAGGCATTTTTCCTCCTTAGTGGAATATAAAATAGTGGGATATCTTAAATTCAATGAAACATAGCAGTAATCTTATGTGTGTCTTTTAACTCACTTTTTAGGTGGAAGAAATAGGCAATAAAAACCTATACCAGTTTTTCACAGAAATTGTCTAAAGTCTTTGGAAACTTTGGTGGAAAAATAACTTCTGCATTCCATTATTGTTTCTTCCAGATTAAAGTACTAGATTTGCTCTTTTTTTAATTTTTTATTTTGGCATATTATGGGGGTACAAATGTTTAGATTACATATATTGTCTTTGTCTCACCCGAGTCAGGGCTTCAAGTGTGTCCATCCCCCAGACAGTGCGCACCGCTATATCCTATAAAAATGCTCTCTCACCACAATAGCTCTCTAGCTCTTCCCCTCTCTAGAACCCTCACCACAGTGTGTCAAACAGTCCTCTGAATGTAAGAGGTATAATAAGAAAAGTATGTGTAAGGTTCTTGACTCAAGGAGAAATTAGAGCTGACAACTTACATGCCACCCATTCCCCACTAAATGATAGCGGTTATTTGCCAAAGCCCTCAGGATTAAGTCCTTAGCATAATCCTTGATATCAGTTTTAATAAACAGGGCATACAAATCACAAACAGACCGCAAATAAATTATTATAATGCCCTTGAGAATTTCAAACATTGATTCATTCTGAAGTTTAAGTCCATCAAAAGGCAAAGAAAGGCTTGGTGCTAGGTATCTGTCACAACGTGCCCTCCTCCCATCCACCGCTCCTTCCTCCTGGATTAAGACTGTCCCATTTAAGTGGGTGAGGATAAGTGCAAACTTCGGGTTTAGTGAAGTGATTAGTGGCATAATAAAAAGCTTGGTATAAGTTGGGTTGAGGAATTGAGATGTTACTGCTTCTTTTAGGATCCCCAGAGTAGGAAATCCAGATGGAAGCCAGGGCTAGACAGCTTCATGGATTGGCATCCATAGATGGTTCCCACTTGGAGCTTATACTGCAAAGGAACATTGCAAACACATCAATTCTTACACAGACAGTGCAGAGACTCTCATTTCTCTTTATTTAATGTTATTTTCTTTTCTACCCCTAAAGAGGAGAAAAGCACCAATTTTGAGATTGCATTTCTACAGCTTTTTCCTTCCACGAGTCTTTAATGAAATGGCTGGACACGCTTACTTTCTTTATTCAAACTTGTCTCATTATTTTTTTTCCTGACAGTGTCTCCTTACGAGCCAGATTTATTTTTAGCCAGTCCCAGAAATTCAATGTACAACAGATAAACTCTGTTTTCTGTATATCTGAGGGTTTGGTTGATAGTTGTCACTTGGCAGGGTCACATACTGATATCTTTGCATTGTGAGTATGTCTTCTCTCCTTGGCTAAAACTGGGAACAAACTAGAAGTAAAGCCATGTCCCCAAGTATGTCAGGATAATTTATTCAGATACTAATTAAGTTTTTTTCTCCCTTTGTTTCCCCTGCCCCATTTAAGTTTTGTACTGAGAACAAACTTGTTTATAGTCATTGCCTCTGTCTTTTGTAAACATCTGAAGTCACAGAAGGAATTGGGCTGAATGTTTCCAGGAGGGAAGGGAACAAATGGGTGTGCCCAAAGATACGAAGAGAAGCAAGAGGAAGATATTCCCTAGCTTGGGAAAGGTAGAGTGGTATGCAGCTACTGCAACTAGTGGGCAATTTTGATCCTGATAACTCCCTGGGGAAATGGCAGAACCTCAAAAGGAAATGTCTGAACACATCTACGGAGGGTGGATTCCAGGCATGGAACAGTCTTGGCAAACCTTTCTGTGCCCTACACATAGCCTATCAGCAAATTGCCCTTGAACTTCAGAGAAACTATAGGCTTGAACAGTGAGAATATTCACTGTGACCACACTGTACTGAAGACTAGACATCCTTCTTTGGGGTATCACTTGAGCCTTTGAATTCTTAAGGCACCATTAAAGAAGGGGAAGGAACCCCAACAATGATCAACACTTAACTTCCTACTATCTTGGCTAAATGTGGACTTCATATTAGGGTGATTTAAAAAAAAAACAGAAGAAATACAATATTTATTAGTCACATTTGTGTTGGTATAAGTTTCTACCTGCTGTATATGTACTTTTGTAGTCAGATAAATTCCTAGTGTCAGGCTCTAAATCATAGAAATGTTATCAGTGCAGTACACCTATTGAGAAAGTGTTTAATTTTAAAGGGCTTGGGACTAATTTCCTAATCTATCCAAGTAGAAAACTTCATGACATATATAGCAATTAGCGTGATCAATATTCCCCAAAGAAGAATTTTTATCATTCACTTGGATAGGGAAATTGAGTGTACATTGTTAAATTTGCAGATGATGCATTTTTGAAAGTAGCAGTTGGCAAAAGGCATAATGCTACAATTTATTATGACTGTGATAAATTGGAAAAGGAGTGCAAAGTCCTAGAAATTAGTTGGATATGGAGGAGAATCAGCATAGGAGAGAGAAAAGGAGAGAGAAAAAATGAAATCAAAAGTCTTGAAGAGAGTATAGACTGTGTAAGCAGAAAATGGACTACACTTCATTCCAGTGTATTTAGGGTAGAAAGCAATCCATCCCTGCAAGTTTTCAATGAGTGACTACTGTTACCAAAGCAGGCATAATACTGTAAACCATTTGTCAGAGGACAGCCTGTTCATGCCTTCATGTATGTATTCACTCGGAGAGAGACTAGGTAGAGGGTGGTCAACAACACAAGGCGCACGTGGAGTCTCACTGCCAGGGTTTGAATCTTGGCACAGGTACTTATTACCCACATCACCTGTGGCTAGTTTCTTAACCTCTCTGTGCCTTGATTTCCTCATTTGTGAAATGGGGATGAAAATAACACTTATGCCATTGAGTCGTTATAAGATTTCATGAGGTTAATATTCGTAGAACACACAGAACAGCTTCCACTAGAGTAAGTTCCTTAGGAGGATGTGTTAAATAAAGTACATTCACGCAACGCTGATTTGTTACTACTAAGTTTACACCACTTTTCAGGGCACCATAACAATGTCAAAATGGGGAAGACATGGTCCTTGTCCTCATGACTTAACAGAGAAAAAACTGGAGTGGTATACAAGTCCCAAATTACTACTTTTAAAACATTTAGAAAGTGGCTTAGCAGAGACACAAAGACAACTGAAGGATAAGGGTTAGACCATAGATTTTCTAGGGTGACAATGTAAAAGAGTTCTGACTTAGTCTGTAGTGTAGAAAAGCAGAAGTTTTTCTTGATGGCTGGCTGTTGTCCATTGCCGTAGAGGTTGGAAATAAAACCAAGTGGATCGATGTTATCTCATGAGCATTTGAAGCTGGTAAAGAAGAGTTTCCTGCAGAGGTAATTGTCACTCATAGAATGTCCTAGCTATGATCAGCCTAAAGATGTAGAGCTTGCCTCTCAGAGTCCTGCTCAATTGGCTATGTAGCAATATGAAATGCATGAAAATCCTGCCTTGGCATGATGAATTATTGGAAGCTACCAGAACCCAACCATGCTAGCACCCTGATCTCAGATTTCCAATCGTCAAAACTGTGAAAAAATAAATTTCTGTGGTTGAAGCCACCCAGTCAGTGGTATTTTATTATGGCAGCCTAGACAGACTAAGATGGAGCCAGAACTTCCTAGGTCCAAATTCTAGCCTTGACGCATGCTAGATGGTGGCACTAGGAAAGTTGCTTCACCTCTCTGGGCCTCAGTTTTTTAATTTGCTAAGTGAGAATAACAGTAATTCCTTTATAAAAGTGTTTAAAGATTAAATAAACGGATGCATTTAACACAGTGGCTGATATATAGTAATTAACAATAATAATTATCATTGGTTTTTATTATTTATTATCTGAAGGTGTCACAAACCCTTTTTCTCCTTCCAAAAATCTGAAATTATAAATTAATTTTCTTTAAAGATTTTTAATAAAATCCTGTTTAGCAAATACCAAAAGCCCAAAAACAAAAAGCTCTATCTTTGATGTTTAAGAGACTATGTATTGACTTCTTGACTTATTTATTCAATAAGTATTTAATGAGTCCTGCTAGGTACTTTTGGAGATAGAAAAGAACTATGGTAATCTTATAGTCTCTGACTTATACCTATGAAGCATCTAAAGATACACATAGTAATGCCAGTTTAAATGCCAACAAGAAAGGTACTGACATGAGCAGTGTAGAAGCCCAGAGAAGGGGAGCTCTTGGAAGGCTGGAGTTCTGGGGAACACTCCCCAACAGGGGCAAAGCCGAGCTCTTGGGTGAGCAGGAAGAGTACACAACAGACAAAGGGAGCCTGGCCATGGAGGGCCAGCCTGGTTGGGCCTGATTTGGGGTGTTTAGCAAAGGCATGGCATGGTTGAAGTAGTGTGTCAAAAAAATGCATCTGGTGCTCCATTCTAGATGAATAGGAGATGAGGAGAAGAAAGAGAAAGTTGTGCTATTTAAGAATAGCTATGCTGGGCACATTCTCCACATTCGCAGGTGGGATAACTAATTGATACTCAGATGCCCCTGGGAGGAATGGGAAGCAGGGTCTCTGGTTGTAAGGCCATTCTTGGGGTAAAGGGGAAAAGGGTGACAGTGGGTGCTAGGGGAGTGTTTAGGCAGAATGCACAGGGCCTGGTATGATTGGATATCAAAAGTGAAGGAGAAGAAGGGGCCAAAGGTCATGAACATGTTTCTAGTCTGGCACACTGGGATAGGTAGTTCTGCTCCAAAAGAATAGAGAAGTGGAAAACAAAGCTGGTTTGAGGATGGAAGTTAATGAATTCAGTGTTGGTCTTGTGGGGTCTGCATTTTTGGAAAGAATCGGGAAATTCTTTGAGCTAAGAAATTATTGATTATTGATTTTAAAAGGGCAATTCCTCACATTCCCTTTCAATCTTTCTGTCTCTTGACTTTTTCCGTCTTATGTTTTCCTTAATTTTTCATGACCTTGATTTCATGATTTACACAGTGACAAAAACAAGTGGAGCTATTTTTATTTCTTTCTTAACACACTCCTTTCTCCACATTTAAGTTGTTACCAGCAGAAACCATTGTGGTTTTCTAAGACACAAAACCATGCCTCAGGAAAAATTTCAAAACTTCATTGTGAAATAACTATGGATAGTTTTCTCACCAGTCATTGTTCTCCAAGCTGTCACTATTATAAATAGACTGAGTTATGTACTGAGCATGTAAACATTGCATTTGACTCTCTAGTCAATTTCTTAAATGGTCGATGTCATCTTTTCTCATGTTATACAACATGTTGCCTCTGGTGTTAAATATAATTGCCTAATCTGTACGTGATACCATGCTAGATTCTATACTGGTAAATTAGGTAGACATGCAGCCCATGGTGAAAAAACATTGGACCATTTTAGAAATTACATACAATTAATTACACATAGGTAAAAGGTTAATTGGGGAAGCAGTTAAATGCATTGATTTAGAATTTTGCATTAGAAAGTAGAAAGTTTAGGAGCAAATTTGTTCATTAAGAAAGAACAATGATGAATTAAACATAACGCAGTATTCTCACGTTTGTTCTGCTGGGAGAAAATCATCCTCTTTAGTTTTCCAAACTATGATTTAAAAATAGTGGCCACAATTGGGTCTAAGTTCAAAAGGAATAATCCCCTCTATGTGGGCAAAGTCACATGGTCATTCTATTTTTGCATTTCAGGTCAGTTCTGTTCTTTTTGTGCATGTGTCATTTTACTTCTTTCCTTTCCTCTTTGTCTATTTCTGTGGATTTTCCCCTAATCATCTTTCTACGATTCATATGTTTTATTCCTGTTGCCCAGGTGTGTGTAACACTGCTCCTCCTTCAGGGCATCTGATCCCACTGAGTCGTCAAGTGCTCAATATCCTCCTTAGTGTCTTTTTTCCACAGTGTGAGTCAGCCTCCCCTAACTCTGGATTACTGTCTAATTTGATCTGGTCAGTTCTGAAGATATTAGGTAATATTAGCCCCATCTCCGGCCCCATGGAATTGCATTTAATATCTCTCTTCTGTTTTCTACCATGCCAAAAATCAATGTATAATAAAGATGAATAAATCATTTTTCCAACTGTAATAAGATCATCGTATTTTAATTATTGAGCCAGAAAAATGTATCCTCAGAGCAGATGTTGAACCCAGGTCATCTGGGAGAACACCAGGCAAGCTCACCGCTATAGGATGACTGAAAAACAGTCTGTAAGAAGAGATCCTTTCACAGGAGTTTAAACAGAAATCTTGTAATTAAAAGGTAACAATACTATTATTTGTGCATTTATTCATTAGTATTTAGAGGATCTTCATAATTTTCATATCCAAAAAATGGATGAGAATTATCTAAATTATTTATGATTTAAGTTGTATTTTTTGTGCCATTATTGTCCTCAGTAATTGTTCAAGTTTTGATTCTTAGATGTATGCAATTATACATGGGCTCATTTCCAACTCGGAATTACTCAGCTATGAAATTGAGTAAGTAACTGATTGTAGAATAAAGGAAACCTTTCTCCTAATGATATAGATAGGATGAACCTTTATGAATACTTAAGGCTATACATACCCAAGCTGTTACTTTTATTGTTGTACTCTGATTAATAAAGATGTTTATAATACACATCAATGTAACTCAAAGTCTAGAACCCAGAAAAATTATTTTTTAAGTAATACTATGCTTAGAAATCTAGATTTTTCCTGTATATAATTTAGCAAGTAACTTTAATGCTGTGTTAATTTTATAGTTGTCTCATATATAAAGTTGATAAACATTTTAGTGATGTTTAAAACATAATCTTAACATGTGTTTATTATACTTGAAATATGTCCAAATGAAAACTCAGAAAGCAATCCCGTTGCTCTTTAACTATTTGTACAATAGCTCTGGATTAAATTTTAGAATGTTTTAGGAAAATTGAAACATTTCACACATACAATACTGATTCAGGATACTTTTATATAGGAAACATATGTACACGACTTGTATTTATTAAATGGGCATTAGAAAAGAAACTTTCTGATTAACCTCCCTGGGGATGGAAATAAGAAAAGCCTTTCCCCTTCTATGAACACATTCTTTGGTATCTCTCTCAATCTCCCCCCACCCAGCCGCCCTCATCACTCACACACCAAGTAATTCTAAATTCGTGTACACACACACACACACACACACACACACACACACACACACACACCCTTCATTTCTGTGTTGAAGGGGCAGTGAAACAAAGGGGCCATGTTGAGACAGAACAAAAAAGGCAGGGATATAAAGCAAAGAAGAGGCCAAAAATGGTCTGATGGAAACACAGAATTGAAGAAGAAAAAATACAGATCGGCCAGGCACGGTGGCTCACACCTGTAATCCTAGCAGCACTCTGGGAGGCCGAGGCAGGCGGATCATTTGAGCTCAGGAGTTCAAGACCAGCCTGAGCAAGAGTGAGACCCCGTCTCTACCAAAAATAGAAAGAAATTAATTGGACAAGTAAAAATATATAGAAAAAATTAACCGGGCATGGTGGCACATGCCTGTAGTCCCAGCTATTCAGGAGGCGGAGGCAGAAGGATTGACTGAGTCCAGGAGTTTGAGGTTGCTGTGAGCTAGGCTGATGACACAGCACTCTAGCCCAGGCAATATAGTGAGACTCTGTCTCAAAAAAAAAAAAAAAAAAGAAAAGAAAAGAAAAGAAAAAATATAGATAGAGGCAAGGTGAAGAGGGATATAGGAGGAGAGGTTATGGAGAAAAGTTTAAAGAGAATAAACAGGAAATAGGAATGAGACATAAGAAAACCTTGAGGAAGGAAAAGGATACAGACACAAATGGAGCACAGATGTTAATCGAGGGGATTAAGAGCAAACGCAGGGGGAAAATTAGAAGAATTAAAAGATTGAAAATACCAAGCATATTAGGAGATAGAACAGAGAAAAATGTTGAACAAAAAAGATATTTGGAAAAAAGGGGGCTTAACTACACAAAATTCAGACATGTAAGTTTATTTTAAAAATTAAAGCTACTATGTCTTATAAGAGGCATAAAAGAAACTGTCTAGTGTAGTTGAAAAAAGTAAAAATTTTTCCAGCACTGGGTCTTTGAGTTGTAGCTCTGACATGAATATGCTCCTCAGCTTCAGGCAGGACACTGTTTGGTGGCTTGGTTTCCTCATTCATAAAGTAAAAAAATGATACCAGGCTTTTAAAGTCTTTTCAACATCAAAATTCAAAGTGAAACAGAATGAAATAATGAAGTAGAAAATTTTTAAAAGTAAAATAAATGCTTGGAGTTCATTGAGTTTACTTTTTCTTATTGAAATTTAGAGGATGTTTGAAAAGCATCTCAGGAAGATGTTCACAGATGCGATTTGCACACTACATGATACATATGGACACACAGACTTGCTTACATGATTTAATTTTTCTGGCTCTGTTCTTTCATTCTACTATATGCATTCCAATCTCCAGAGAGTCACTTTTTCTCATTGGCTGTACACAGAAGATCAAGATAAACTTTGGGTCATTTCTAAGTTTAGAAATTGGAGATGGGGAGTGTAATATATAGAAGAAATACATCGGTTTCTTAACCGGGAATAAAGCAATCACAAATTGGGGGCAGGTAAAGAATTGTGGGGGAGCAGGAAGAACAGGAGGGACAGCCAAGTTGAAGGAGTCGGGGCTGCCCCTGGCTGCATATTTGTGAGTCTTCCAAGAACTTGACTAACTCCCAAAACAATAAGCCTCTTTTTCAATTAAAAAAAAATTAGCTTTATCTTTTTTCTTTATCATTATCAATGGCTTAATAATCAATTGCCCTTTAAATATAGTTTAAGCTAGACTTGGCAGGAAGAATAAACAGCATCATTACCTAAATCATTGTGTCTCTGATCAGTAACAATGGAAAAAGCCCAAGCTCGTTTTGGATTTCTTTAGAAGAGGAAGCTGAATGTCTTGTCGCCACTTGGCAAAGGCATTTTGATTTCAAGCTCTAAGAGAAATGGATTGGGGAGAACAGAAATTATTAACAAACACATAAAAGGAAGCGTCTCAACTTTTTACAGGGTTCCGTGGAAGCTGAAAAGGATCTTTTACATCATCATGTGGGCCTAAAATTTCTTCTCGTTTCATTCACGTTTTCTTTTAAGAAAAAGAAAACACATTTTTTTTTGTGGCCCATGAAGAGAAATCCAGACTCCCTTGTGTTTGGAGTCCTCATCAGCATCCTGGTCCCATGAGAAAGAACGGGAAAGCAGCAAACCCTGGAGAGACGCTAAAGGCTGCCGTCCACGTCAGGGATGCCGTTGAGCCTTTGGGAGTGGATGCAGCGTGGACTTTCCGAGTCGCCTTCTCAAGTTTCTGACATAGCAGCAGAGCTTGGGTTTGGAGCTCGGGAGCGTGGGCTGTGCACGGCAGGCACAGTGTGCTGCTCTACGCTGGGGAACAGAGTGGGAGGAGGGGACAGTCCTTTGCCTGTGGAGGCTGGGGAGTGGCTGCCAGCAGCCAGCAAGGTCAGGGCAGGCTTGTCAGAGTTCTCACTCACTTGCTTTCATCCAGTGTGGACAGAAGCTTTTATAGGAAATAAGAACCTAAGCCCAAACACGTAATTCAAGCCGAGAAAATGTGTGTTGTGAGTACACTGCATCAGGCCTCCTGGGGGCCTTCTGGGACCTACGCGTGTGTGTGGTTTTAGATTAATGATGGGCCTCAACTCATCAACACCAGACGTGTGAATCAAGCTATTCAATTCTCTTGACCAACAATTGACCTATATAAAACACATCCAAGTTAGTGGTTTAAAATATGTGCTTATCTCAATGGAATAAAAACAATATTGTTTACTGAGTTGGAGGAATTTGCCAATTGTCTGGAAAAATAAAAACTTGGTGGTTCATGATTGAAATTAAAACCTGGACCCCCAAAAGAAAAGGAATTTCCAAGTGCATGTTGGGAATGGAGATGGGGTGAAGGGACACGAAGAGGCAGCTGAGAATCACAGTGGTTTTTGAAGAAATTCATATCATAATTTGTTAAAGAATCCCAAGAGATTATTTAATCATTCTTTTTGCTTTTCAATTCGTATATGGAGCATCTGTCGATCTGATCCTGTCTCACGCCCTATCTCCTGTGAGTTCTTAACCCCATAGAAGACACGATTGCTGTCTTGGGGAGCTTACAATTCTGTATAGGAAAAATAGCCAGGAAAGGACCAGGACACTTGCTGCGTAACTTCAGGGTAATTTATTAATCTCTCTGAGCCTCATCTGTAAAATGGTGAGAATCATCTCAGTATCTGCTTCACAGATGGTGGCATGAGGGTCAGATGAAATCATGCATGATGTAAAGTGCCCAGCTCCATACCAGACACATTGTAAATCCTCAAAAAATATTACATGTGCTATTGTTAGTATTATAATTATTATGCTTTATGACAGGTCTTTTCTTGGCTTCATCAGCCTGAAATTGCAATAGTCATAACAGCAGAAATATGGAAACTATTTATCTAGGTTGATCTCAAGAATTTTGGAATCCCCCTAGACCAGCAAGTTCCAACTTTCCTCATCAAGCTTCCTTGGCTTACTCAAGGGCTCACCCCTTTGTGGACTTCAGCAGATCTAATTGCTTTCTCTACATAGATTTTCAATTTCCTCCTCTAAGGGGTGAGTCAGTTTACTTAGAGCAGGAGCACCTATCCACCTGGTATCCCCCACCTTGGAAAGCTCTGCTTCCTCCTCCAGCAATAGGGCCCAAACACACATGCAAGTTTAAGTGTGAAATTGTTTGCACAAGGAAAAGATCAGCATCATTCACTTTTCGCCGTATATTTTGTTGTTTTAGTACTAAATATTGAATGAATTTCTTGCCCAATCTATGCAGACTTCCTTGGAAAAATACTCTCCTAAATGAGCTTTGAATTTAGTCTGAGTAATCCTGGCATAAAAGTCCTTGAAGGAAAGGAAGCCAAGGGATCCAGGAAGAAACAAAAGTAGTGGGTACTGAGAAGGGCACTGAGAAGCCTCACCCTGAAGATTAACTCAAGGGTCTCCAGAGAGGCTGAGAGTATTAACGTGTGTGTTTTCCAAGATCTCAGGTGACTCACAGGCACCTTGAGAGGCACTGGAAGAGAGCAGTCAAGATGGAAGAGGAGACAGAGAATTGGTCCAGGACTTTAAATACAAGAGCGGGAGTTTTAATTTGCTATGGTGGGCAATGGGGAAACAATTATAACCAGAGGGGTCATGAAATGCACTCACTGTCATACTTCCTGCTTGTCAACTCACATGGTAGGCAGAAGGAGGCTGTTTTTAAATAGTTTATAGAAATTCAAATGCAAACAAGAAGGTACAGTGGTTTGCATGTTAAATTTGCAACGTCGAAAAGTTATAGTACTCAATGCTGGCAAAGATATGTTTTTACATTATAATTACAATATAAATTAGTATAACACTTTTGGAAAGAAATTTATTAACACACAGAGCCATTGAAATCTCGCTCTTTGACCTACTAATTCCATTTCCAGCAATCCAATCCAAAATATAAAACAAGCCATACAGTTGAAGATTCATCACAACACTGTTTATAACAGCAACACGTTATGCAATCTTTAATATGTTAAATATGTAGACATAGAAAAATACTTAATGTATAACATTAAATGAAAAAAAATAAGCTCTATGCCTCTATGTTTACAACCATTTGAAAGCGTTTTAAGAAAACAAAAAAGGCCCCAAAATATTAAAATTGTAATCATTACATTTAGGGAGGAGGATTTGATTTTTCTTTATTTTCTTTTTTCTCCAAACTTTTGGTTATAAGATTACCTCACTTCCTGAATTAAAAATAAAATCACGAAATCAGTTTGTTTTATAATTAGCTTATATAAAAACTCATTTAATAACTGTAAATTCAATTTATATTCTAAAACATCTATAAACCAGTGCTATGTATGCTTTTTATGATTTCCTGATCATGGAGCTGAACTGGAAATGGAAATAAAATTAGAGAAACTTGAAAACTTTGCTAACTTTGTTATGGAGACAAATTAGTGAACAGAAAATAACTCTATTTTAGTTCTATTTGGACCTAAGCTTTCTCATAAAATAACTCTATAGTTGGAATGAAGACATTAATTGAGTACTTTTTGTGATGGGAGTGTTTCAACTATATTCATAAACTTTCTATCTTGGATCTGGAGCTTGTTATTAAATATATTCCTGGTGCTTTGGTGCTCTTTCCTTTTTTTTTTCTTCCTACATTTTTAAACATTTTTTAGGACAATTTTTCAACATAAAGGAAAGTTAAAGAACTGTGCAATGAATCCCACACCACCTAGTTACTTAGTTATAATTTCTCACTGTTACTTCAATCCTTCAATTTATTAGAAGAAAAAAATATATAATCTAGGTGTGTATGTCATTTACAATGTAGTTTGTTTTTATTATTACTATGGTGGAAATGGAATACTAGGAACTTGCAGCTTCAATACCAGGACTAAGATGTCCAGAAAATATTTGTCCAGTGGAAGAAAGAGATTTAGATTTGTCTGAGTCACCATCTTGGAAACGAATTTTTCCTTGGAAATTTCTCCAAAAGGGCAGCATTCTTCCCTTCCTCACCTCATGGTATTCGCCTCTATTCATGAAAACCAGTACTGTCTCCACTACAGTTTTTGCAATATGGAATTCTGTGATTAATGTTTCATTAGAAAACCATTTTGCCTTTAATATACAATTTCTTTTTCTTAATTTTTAATTACTATGGATACATAATATTATAGTTGTATGTATTTATAGGGTACATGTGATGTTTTAATACAAACATACAATATGAATTCATTAAATCAGGATAATTGGGGTATCCAGCACCTCAGGCATTTATCATTTCTTTGTTTTAGGAAAATTCCAATTCCACTCTTTTAAAGTGTACCCTAACTTATTGTTGGTTATAGCCATTGTATTATCAAATATTGTTCATTCTATCTAACTATATTTTTACACTTATTAACCATCCCCACTTTAGCCTTCCTACCCCCGCTACTCTTCTGAACCTCTGGGAAGCATCATTCTATTCTCTGCCTCCATGAGATCAATTGTTTTTAATATGTAGCTCCCACGTATGAGTGAGAACATGTGAGATTTCTCTTTCTGTGCTTGGTTTATTTCACTTAACATAATGTTCTCCAGTTCCATCCATGTTGTTGTTGCAAATGTCAGGATGTTATTCTTTTTGTGGCTATATAATATTCCATTGTGTATATGTACCACAATTTCATTATCCATTCATCCACTGATGGGCACCTTAGATTGATTCCAAATCTTAGCTATTGTGAATAGTGCTGCAATAAACATAGGAGTATAGATATCTTTTCAATATACTGAATTCCCTTTTTTTGGATATATGCCTAGCAGTGGGACTGCTGGGTCATACGGTATTTCTATTTTTAGTTGTTTGAGGAATCTCCATACTGTTCTCCATAGTGGTTGCATTAATTTACATTCCCACCAACAGCATATGAGATTCAGAGCCAAACATCCACCCACCCACCGTTGCTCTCCACCTGAACACTCCACAGGCACCTCAAGCCCATATTGTCCAAACTCATGCCATCAACTTCCTCCGCATTTCCACTCCATTTGGGCTTTGAGACAGGCAACACCATTCACAAAGTTGTCTAAGACAGAAACTCAGAATTATTCTTAAATTCTCCCTTTCCCTCACCTCCCACATCAAATTAGTCATTACAACTTGTCAATTCTTCCTCTAAAATAGCTCTCCAAGTCCACTGCTCTCTATTCCCAGCTCCATTAATCAAATTCAAGCCACTGATACCTCTCACTTGGATTTTATCCAATCTTCTAACTGCTCCCTTTCCTAAAAAATATTTGCATGCTACACATCCAATAAAGGGCTGATAACTGAATCTATATAGAATTCAGAAAGTCAGCAAGAAAAAAAGCAAATCACTCCATTAAAAAGTGGGCAAAAGACATGAACAGAAGCTTTTCAAAAGAAGACAGACTAATGGCCAACAAACATATGAAAAAACGCTCAACATCTCTAATCACCAGGGAAATGTGAATCAAGACCGCAGTGAGGGATCACTTAACTCCAGTAAGAATGGCTTTTATCAAAAAGTCCCCAAAAAATAAATGTTGGCATGGATGCGGAGAGATAGGAACATTCACACACTGCTGGTGGGACTTCAAACTAGTACAACCTCTGTGGAAAGCAATATGGAGATACTTCAAAGAGCTACAAGTAGAACTACCATTTGATCCAGCAATCCCATTACTGGGCATCTACCCAAAGGAAAAAAAGACATTCTATAAAAAAGACATCTGCACCAGAATGTTTATAGCAGCACAATTCACAATTGCAAAGATGTGGAAACAATCCAAGTGCCCATCAATACATAGGTGGATTAACAAAATGTGGCATATGTATACCGTCGAGTTCTACTCAGCCACGAAAAACAATGGTGATCTAGCACCTCTTGTATTATCGTGGATAGAGCTGGAGCCCATTCTACTAAGTGAGGTATCACAAGAATGGAAAACCAAGCATCACATGTACTCACCATCAAACTGGTATTAACTGATCAACACTTACGTGCACATGTAGTAGTAACATTCATCCAATTTCGGGCAGATGGGAGGGGGAAGGAGGGGATGGCTATATTCACACCTAATGGGTATGGTGTGTACCACCTGGAGGACGGACATGCTTGAAACTCTGATGTGGGCAGGGCAAAGGCAATATATGTAAACCTAAACATTTGCAACCCTGTAATATGTTGAAATTAAAAAAAAAGTTCTCATTAATCCTTTCTTTACTGATTAAAGTAAAGAAATCTTCTGAAATAAAACACCTGGACCTCTCTAATTCCTCATTAAAATCCTTTGAGGGCTTTCCAATGCCTCAGACACACAAGGTGCTTCATAACCAGGTGGCTCCCACTCACTTCTTGCCTCTTTCTCCATCTACCTCTGTGCTCTGGTCATGATGATGTGCGTTGCTTCCTAGTATCCTGTCCTCTCTCATCTTAGGGCTCCACTCATGCTCTTCACTTTGCTTGCTTTATTGACCCTGTCCTGCTATCCTCTCCCTCAACACAGCCACCTGAAACCTGTCCCAATTAGGTATTTATCTCTTAGCTTCCAAACTCAAAAATTACTTCCTCTGAGAAGCTTTTCTTGAAGTACTGTTCCTGCTCTTGCTCTTACAGAAAATTGCACTTCTCCTATTTGAGATGATTGATCACCTTGTACTCTATTTTTTCTGCCCTTCTCTCGAGACTATAAACTTTTTTAAGGGGGGTGCTATGTCTATCCATGGGCATCATTGTATCTTCAAAACCTGGCAACAAAAACTGATTCTTTTTGTTTTTTATTATCCAAACATGCTTCTTGGACTGTTCTTAATAGTTGTATTGATTTAGAATCCATCTTAAGTAGAAAAGGCAATAATGCAACATAAATTACTTACAAAGTTATAAGAGAATATAGGATCTTTTAAACCAAAGGTGAGCAACTTCTTTCTAAGAAGGGCCAGAGTAAATATTTTAGGCTTTGTGGGCCAGAACGGCCTCTATTGCAACTACTCAACTCTCTCATTGTAACATGAAAGCAGCCTTAGACAATACCTAAACTAATGAATGTGGCTGTATTCCAGTATATTTATTTACAAAAAGAGGGGGCAGGCTAGATGTGGCCCAGACTGTGGTTTGCCAACCTCTCTTATGAGCAAATATGGAAGTACTTCAATCAGTAAAATATATTATCGCCTTAGAAATGTTTGTGTAGAAAAGGCCACTGAACATAAGTAGGGAATTTGGTGCTATCAAGAGAAGCTTATCTTTTAGATGAAAATGTTGGTAGTATTAAAAGTAGAGAAGCAAGAACTCATTCAGAAAAGATTCTAATGGATTGGCAGACATTAAATAACTTAACACACTGACTGCCACACTAGAAAAAAAAATTTTTTCCTTGGGGCCACAGTGTTTTATTATGAAAATAGAATAAAAACCTTGAAAACAAAGTGATCCTTTCTAATTTAATGAAAAATTTGTTATTTTTTATTGTTTTCTGTGTGCACCTTGAAAAATAGTTCTTGCGGCTCCCAAGGTGAGGAGACATGTGAGTTACATACACTTCACGAGGCCCTGGGCTCAAAACTACCATGAGTTAAATACAACTCACATGGCAGTTAATGTGTTAAAAAAAATACAACGATCAAATACTGCCAATTTTATCTCTAGGGAAAAGAAGAGCTACATCATGCAGCAGGCTGTAATGTGTGAACTGAGTATGGTAGTGATATATAAATAATATGGCAGAGATCTAATCTGGAAAAAATAAGTGTGAATCAAAGGGGCTACAGCCACCAAAAAGGAAATGCAGCAAATGCTTTCTACCGTCCCTTAGAACAGCAGTGGAGCAACACACTCTGTTCTTATTTCACTTGGCGATTGCTCACTAAATGAGAATAACACACACTTTACATCAGAAGGGAAGTGCCAAAATATTGAGAACTTATTTTATTACATCAATCCTAGGCTCATGGTCTCCGTTATTCAGCCTTTTTTTGTTCCTTCCAGAAAGATTTTATCCAGAGTACACTACCTATAAATGCAAAGGGCATGCGGCCTTCAGCTTGGAAAAGTTACACACAGAGCGTACTAATTGACTTGGATCCTTGAGACTGTCCACATTAGTGGCTGATTAACGTTAAAAAAAAAAAAGGAAAGAAAATTACCTTTGGCTTAAAAAAAATCCTGAGTCTACACTTTATGTTCATTCTAAAATCGAGGACGCACTTTTAACCTTTCACCTTCTGACTCCACTGTGTAAGGGCCAGGTCGGCCTCCAAACAGGAACACTTCCAAGTGACTGGTATTTTTTATTGGTTTTCAGTATATGATATTGAAGCACTTTATTGTCCAAAAGTAATTATATTTATTTAAGACTGTTACTAGAGGAGGGAAAATAAATATCCAGTGGGCCTTTATAAAGTTTTAATATAACTTTCTGTAAAATATTAAAAAGCATACTTATCTCCACTTTTCATACTCTTTTAGGCTCACCAGTCACATAAGAAATATTTGTTCTTTCTATTAACGTGCATTAAAATTCCTTATGTGCCAAGAAACCAATAACAACAACAACAACAAATCCAATAGTTTTGCTTTAAATGACATTCCTTTCAAAGGCTTAAAAAATAATTCTTCTTTTAATCACTAATTACTCTTTATTGCTCTCTTCTATATCAAGCCTCAATTAAGCTAGACCAGACTTTTTGATTTATTTGCTATCTTGCTTTAATAAAAACAAAAAATTTATTTTATTTTCTGAGAGCCTGTGCAATGTTGATCGCCTTAACTGAGGCTCTCTCTGAGCCTCAGTTTTCTCATCTATAAAATAGGAATTATTATAGTACCTACATCATATTGTAGGGAAAATTAAATGTGCTAATGTATTAAGACTTAGAAATCTGCCTGGTGCATGATAAGCACCCTGTGTATAGACTATTATTATTGTTATTGTTGCTATTATTTTTCTAAAAGGAGCCAATTATCTTATATTCTGTTATGAAGAAATACTAAACTTATAGATCTCTGTAGGCACCACATTGCTTGGTGGCTTTATTAATGCTGTTCCCTCTGGTTGGAATAACCTCCTTTACTCTGTGTGTCTGTCCAAGTCTGTTTCATCTTGTAAAACCTTGTTCAGCTTAAAAATCACCACTTCTGGGAAGGCTTTCTTGATAAACTCCTTGTATCCCATGCGGAAATCCTGATCTCTTCCCACTGGGTTATCTCTTTATTTTGAGTCTGTTTCCCCTGTTGCTCTTATGACACTGAATTATACTCTATTTGTTCATATTTCTACTTACCTTCTTGAAGTCAGGGGCTATGTCTTTTTCATTTCTGTATCCCTCTTGCCCAGTACCATGACGTCCTGATTTCTAGTGGATTTTCAATTAATGCTTATGGAATTGGGGTACTGCTCAAGTAGGATGTTCCTATGAAGAAAACAGAAGCAAAGCAGAGGCTATATATTTTACAAAGAATTAGGATTTCAGATTACCTAAAACTTCTGATCAGGGCAAGGAAAGCCACTGATACGTAAAACATCTTTAAAGTCATCTCACTGACCACCTTCTCTTTGCCTAGCCCTGTTTTAGATCCTTAGAGTTCTAAATGGGAAAAAAGTAAAAGCAATCCCTACTCTCATGGAGCTTATGTTCTGGAAGGAAGGGGTAAATAATAAATAAGCAATAAAGAAATAAATATATGGAAAAAGTAAATTATAGAGTGAATTAGAAAATACTAAATGCAATGGGAAAAAAGAGGAGGTGGGAAAAAGGATTAGGGGAGTGGTCTATGAGCAGGAGAAGTTTGCAAGATTAAATAAGGGGCTCAACACTGGCCTTACTGGGAAGGTGAAATTTGAGCAAACGTTTGGAAGAAGTGAGACAGTGTTTGAAAGTGTCCCCCAGTGTTGCTGGGACACATCTAGGGGAAGAGAGTTGCAGGCAGAGGAAACAGCCAGAGCAAAGGTCCTGGGGTGGGAGCGTACGTGCCTGGCATGTTCAAGGCAGCCCAGGGGCTGAACTGGCACAAGAGGAGGGGACTAGGAGATAAGATCAGGGAGGAGACAGGGACCAAACCATCAGGTCGATGCCTTTTAACTTTCAAGAAAGCCAAGTTTAAAAAACCTTAGAATATTGTCTTGAAAAATAAAATACCCTCTGCAAGCATTGCATTATACTTGAAAAGCCACCTAGAGCAGCCAGGATTCTCAGAGAAATCTGGAGAAAGGCAAAGAAACTCAGACAGCAAGCCTGAAAGAAATAAGGCAATGAAAAGAGAAATTTAATAAGCTTTGCTTCTGTTGTCTTTTTATTAGACTTGCAGGAAACCTTTGTTCATAAGGAACCTTGTGTAGTTGCCTGCAGACACAATTTTTGTGCCTGAGGCCTAAAGGCTTGGAAAACAGAGGAAAAAGCTAAACATAAATTGGAGGCTATTACAGTCATACTTCAAAATTAGCCAGTCCAGGGAAAATGTCTATGAGCCTAGAGATATTTCTGATTTTCATCACAGGCCTGTCAGTACAATGCCAGTAACGAGTAAATAATTCCTCTTTAACTTTGAAATATATGTTGTAGAGACTTAAACAACTCTAATATTTTACTGAATTATTTCATTCATTCTTTCAACAATATTTATTAAGTGCCTACTATGTGTCAGGCACTGTTCTAGACACAAGAGATATGGCTGTGACTAGAACAGACAAAAAATCCCTATCCTTATGGAGTCAATCAAAGAGTGTGCAAAATACATGTCAGATGATAGCAAAGGCTATAGAAAAAAATAAGGTAGTGTCGGGACAAACACCAATAGTGGGGAAGTTGAGAAAATTGTTACTTTATACAAAGCAGCCAGCAAAAGCCTCTCTGACAAAGTAACAATTGGCAAACACTTGAAGAAAGTAAAGGAGCACATCATTGGGATATCTGAATGAAACATACTCCAAGCAGAGGAAACAGCTAGTGCAAAGGGCCTGAGGTAGCAGAGTATATGAAGGAACACTATAAAACACTTTCAGTGCTTTATGGTTTATTGACCACTTACATATCCCTTCTCTCATGTCATCCTCATCAGATTCTTGGGAAGTAGAAATGGCAAGTATTGTTGTCTTCCTTTTGCCAATGAATGAATGGAAGAGGCAGCAGCAGTTTGGCCAAGAAATACTAATTAGTGTCATTGTAAGAACTAGAGCCCAAGTCATTCCTAAGTTAATGCTCAGCTGTCTACTGCCTCCATGGAAGCTAGACATGCTGCAGGACCTTCCAGGAACCTCCAGGAATAAGGAAAGTTGCAGGTGGCTTATGTGTGCACAGTGCACGGTATGCTTGGGTGGGAGCCCTGGAAGAGCGCTGCAGTCCACGCTCATAATTGCTTCGGATCCAGCGTGAAGGACGCTAACAGACACATTGGTGGCAAAGCACTGCCTTCAAGGGATACCCTGTTTAAGACTCCTCTCTGAGTCCCCACTTCCTGACCCAGGATCCAACTCTCCCACGATGCCTGAGAGTGAAAACACCCTCCCTTCGGGGGAAATCTGACCTCTCACCCACAGGAGTGTGGTCTCTTGCTCTGACCCCATCAGGGCAATCACGTCAGAGCACAATATTCCAGCAGCAGTACCATTCCCAGGCCCTGGGGGACTCGGCCTTAAATAACACCATATGTTGGACATTACCGGACAGTCCTGCCTGAGCGCTGCCTAGCCCAGCCCGATTCCCTGTTTATAGTGGCTTTCCTGCGCAGAGTAAAGGTTATGCCTGCACGGCCCTCCTGCAGCTTTATCAGTCTCAGCTCCCGAGCCCCGGTCAGCAGCTGCTCAGACGAGAACACACACGCACACACCTCGACGGACTGAGGTGCATAGCACCCTCGCAACCTCACTGTTAAGTCTAGGTAACATTTGCATGAACTGTAGTTATAGTTGTGCTCTCGTGTGTGTGAGTATACATCCGTGTGCATATATATGTAAACACACATATACACATTCACATATACACATGAATACACATGCATATGCACACATACTCCGGTGGCTAAGCAAATGAGAGTTAATTATTTAATTTTAATTATTTAATAGTTATCATGTTCTCACGATTGGCATAGCAAGTAATTGATTTGTGTGAAAGACTGTTTTAGATTATAAAAACTAGTCATAAAAAAAGAATTCTTGGACAACTTGCATTTAACTAGGGAATAAGGATATCAAAAATAGCAGAAACTCCCCATGATAGACATTGGCAGCCCAGCTTCCCACCCTCCTCTTGCTCTGGGGTTGTCTGACTCCTTAGAATGATTTATATGTCAGTTTTGCAGCAGTGATTCCTAGAATTCCCTACTGAGTTTTGGCTGCTGCTTCTTCATGTCTTTTAAATTTTTATATGTGTGTGTGTGTGTGCGTGCGTGTTTTATAAATAAACTAATGTTTTTGGTTTTGGGGGAGAAGTCCTACAACATGATAATCAAAATACCAAGTATTATCAAGTCTCAGTTTCTAACAGTAGGCCAGAATATTTTTCTTTGTGTTCTTCTTGTCCTTTGCTTCTGTTTTTTACTGGTCAACTGTGAATTTAACGTAAGTAATTTTACAGAGCACAAAGAAATGTTGACATTGCTGAATATCCAGTTCACTAGGTGAATAGGAATGGCCAAGGTCCCTCTGAACATGACCAGTCTTCCGTGGACCCACACTCAGCATTAACCCCGCCCCATCCCCCTCTCACGTTCCTCCCGAAATGACGTGTTTGTACTCTTGTCCAATGTTTACTCTTGACTCTGAACACAACCATAAAACTGACTGTGGACAATAAAGTCTACCAGTGCTTTGACAACCTATAAAAATGTGAGATCTAAAGAGTTTAAAATTTCCCTAAATTTATTATTTATTTTTTTAATAATGAGACATTAATTTTTTGTGCTTCCTTAGTATTTAGGAAAGGCATTTATTTTCATACCAATCATGGGATATGTGATGATTCTAGAGAGTTCCTTTCCTAACCTATCATACCTCCTCCTAAAATTTTAGATCCCTTTCTCCTGTGTGCTGTGCAGTGATTTTTCCTGGACATCTAGGAGACAATGGGATGGTTTGGCAGAGATGTTTATTACCAAGCATTAATGTACTTACTATGCTCGGTTTTACATCCAAGCCCTTGGTCATGGATGTTGAATAAAGAAAATCCTGAAATGACTAGCTATGTTCTAAATGTATCAGGTTGAAGGTGATTAGAGGATTGAATGAGTGTAAGAAGGAAAATAGGACACTGACTTTTTCATGAGGGCAACACTGATTGGGCAACAGTTCATCAGTTGGCAAAGGAAAGCCCTTGTTCAATACTGGGGCTTTATTCTAGCCAAGAGGAAAAGAAAGACTAAAAGATCAAGGACACAAATGAAAAACAAACATAGAAAGCTGCAAAGTTAAGAACACTGAGAGGAGGAAGCCACGAGGGAACTGTATTATATTTCAGAGTTAAAAAAAAACCCCAAAAAACCAAAAACCTACAATGTGTCTTGTAAATTAATTCCACACTTAATTTTTGAAATTCTTTCTTATTTTTCCAAACTTGAGCCAGTATGAGGGGGATGAAATGTTACAGGGAAGTGGCAGCCAGGCATATAGTGGTAAACTAGTTTACTTTTACAATTTCCTTTCATATGTAGATTCAGCCCTGCCTTTTCCTTTGTCATTGCTTACAGAGATCTAAGCTTCCTTCCTAAGGAATCATCTTTTATTAATCAGCTTATCCACAACAGAGTCCAAGAGACTGGAACTGGGTTCAGACAGATGTTGATAAATGTCTTAAGTTTCTTATAAACTAAATCAGGGCCAGCCATGTTTTATTAATCAGTTAACCTTCATACACACTTTGTCCTCTGTATATTGTCTCACACTTTATATGCCATCCTGTTTACACTGCTTATCCTGAGTCAACTCAAGATGGTTTGCCTTTATTTGCAAAGACAGGCAGTAGTGTACATGTTTTTACATACATTTAGTGGCCAATATAAACAGTCATTCATAGATGCATATTTAGCAAAACAACAGTAGGTGTTAGACAGTGAAGAAAAATACCATCATGCATTTATGAACTCTGTTTATTTTATCTACTAACCAAGATAAGAACATAAAAACAGTCAAAAGCCTGCTGATGGAAATATTTAAGAACTTACCCTTCAATATTCTTATGCCTCTGCTCAGAGAGCCAAGAACATACTGAACAAACATATTGCTTGGTTCCATCCTATATTTTCTTTTGGGATTCTTACCAGGGGATCCAGAACAGTAAATGTAAATTGCTATCGAAGTAGGTCATCTTCCGGACAGTAGCTATAGTGGTTATATTAGATCAAAGCATATTACAGGGATAAGGAAATAATTGAAGGAAGAAGAATGAAATTCATGCTATGGAATAAACTATGTAGTAGCAAATAATCTTCAGGTGTAAACTATGGTGTTAGCATGGTGTCAACGACCAATTCTTCCATCAAAACCTAGGCTAAAGTTCTTAGCTAGAGGTAAACTACCTTCCTGCCCTAATCTGTATCTTTGGATCCTTCTGCTGTCCCACGTGTAGGTCTCCCATATGTGTTGCCCACATGTGTATCCCACTCTGGTTCATTCTGTGCTTTGTCTGGTAGCAGAACTGTTTCTGATTGTACTCTCAGCTGCAACTGCTTCATGTTTGGGATTTAGACAATAGGCCTCTACACACATACACAGGATTCTGGTTTGTGTAGTTTTGTTAATTTTATTTTGGTGCCGAGTTCCAATAGCTGACTACAGGCAATAGAAGAAGAGCAGGCATTGAGTGTCTTCTCTCTCCAAGCCTGTGAAATGATCTTTCTTTCATCTGTACAGTACTGGAGGAGTTTTCTACACCGCTTTGATTTTAGATGGAATAAGAATACATTCTGAATTGAGAAGTGCCTGAAAATTCTGCCTCATTACTCCAATATCCAGTTTTCTTTGGCTATTTCTCCAGTGTTCTTCCTACAAAAATCCCCATTACAGAGAAACTCTCTGCCCCAGATTGATACAGGGCACATGGGGCGGGTCAGTATTTTAAATGCATGCTTAGGGTTTGCCAATTTATAAGAGAGATGCCTTCAAAGTGAAAAGATAAAGCAGTTCTCACAACATAAAAATAGTTCTTGATATAAAGATTAGAAACTAAAAAAAATCTTTCTCAAATTTTTTTTGTATTTATGGTATATCAATGGGCAGTGAACATTTATCAAATCCTATATAGAATATATGGCATTCTGCTTGCTCCTAGATTTTGGCTTTAAGATTGCAGGTAAGAAAAAAATAGTTTCAGCAACTAACTTCTTAGAATTTTAAAAAATGGGCATTTGTGATATGACTTTAAAATTGTAGCCTGTTTTGATCCAATGCATGCTGTATATTATCATGAGATAAAGTATTTTTAGAATTTTGTAACACTGATTAGTTTTTATGAGCATTCATTTTTAAAAATTAGGCATAATTTATGTACAATAAAAAGCACAGAATTTATATTTCCAATGTGAAGACAACTAAACAATTGTATTTACCTGTATAACCACCACCTAAAACAAGAAAGATAATGTTCTTATCACCCCATAAAATTTCTTGGGGGCCCCTTCCACTCAATTTCCACCTCACCTCAGGCAACCACTCTCTGATTGCTATCGCCATAGATTAGTTTTGCCTGCTCTTGGACTTCCTGTAAGTGAAGTTATATAGCGTGCATTGATCGTGTCTGACTTCTTTTACTAAACGTAATGTCTGTGAGATCCACCCATGTTGTAGTCAGTAAGCCTGATTGCTTTTTGTTACCAAAAATATTATGAAGCTTGGGCTAGACCACAAAATACTAAGAAATTGGAAAGCATAGAATACCAGGCTTTTTAGAGCTAAAAATTACCTCGAGGATCCTTCTGCCCTGATCCTCAGCCTCACTGGTGAGTCTCCTGGATGGTGCTGGGGCTACCGGGTACTCTGGCCTTTGTGGGAAAATCTCCAGTGTAGGGAACCTGTCATTTTATGAGACATCTAAAGTACCAAGAGTTCATACTTTAAAAACGATTTAGGAATACAGTTTAAGTTTCCCTGTGAGGAGAAATGATCCTTCATAGTTTTAACGTGTGTGAAGGGCTATAGTGAAGAAGGGAAGGAATTTCCTCAAACAAATATTTTGCTCAAGTTAGAGTTTCATGTCTAAGTCAGAACATCTGCAGTCCTAAAAGAAGGACAGTGTTTCAAATTGCTTTACTCCTGTGAATTATTTGCAAGTCCTAATCATATTTCTTCAAGGATAGATTTCTATATTTGATGTAAGAGTATATAAAAATTCATCAATGTTACACGTGTTCTAGCTCCTTCCTTGTTTTACAAAGCTGCAGAAATTTACTTCCAGCCTGATCTACGTCTGAGCCACCCGCCATGTTGTGCTTAATTGTCCACACGATCAATAAGATGCTTTACGCTTTGTTCCCTGAGTAGGGCAGGAAGTAGGATTATTAAAAGCACCAATAGATCACAGTCAGCTTTTTGGTTTCCTCTGTGTAAGATAATCCGTTAAAAAGATAACTCTCTATAAAACCTTTTTTTTTGGAACTTCTTTATTTTTTATGGCTATATTTCCATTTGAGTAACTTCACAGTAAACAACAGCAACACAAGTAATAAGACAGTGATAAATTAATGATTGAAATTTGTTAGTTAGAGATTATCTAAACACTTATTTTAAATAGACTTAAGAAATTTGGAAAATATCTGAAAGACTTAATAATAATGTTACATATTTCTATATATATGATATCGGGATGTAGGGCATCAAATTAAGACAATTACATTATGTGTTCCTTAAGAGGCAGGGCTTCTTCCTCCTCCTCTTCCTTTTCTTCCTCTTTCCTGCCCCTCCTGCTCCTGCTCCAGGTATTTCTTCTATGTGAACCCTTCAAGGCGAGTTTGGTACTCGCGGTGTAAGTTCCATGTCTATCTGCTCTCTACCACATCTGAACAACCTAACATATAGTAGATGCTGAATAAGATTTGTTGCCTAAGCACAGACAGTTGATAACTAGCAGACATAGGAGGGAGTTTGGCTTCTGTCTAGCTTTCTTATTCCTTGTAACTAAATTAATTATATTTGTCTGCTGAGTCTATCGCCTTCTCATCAGCAGCAACACACTGTTTTACTCTAGACCCTCACTTGGGTCTGCACCATGTGTTCCTGAGCTGGTCTCCACCACCTGACTCCTCACAATACATCCTCCACAAGGTCCCCAGAAGAACTTTCTAAAATTCAGATCTGATCTGATCACCTTCCTGCTCAAAGCATCTGATGGTCCTCCCTGATGTAAGATGAAAGACTAAAACCCTTCCCGTAGCCTAAAAGGCCCTGTTCCACCTCTTTGCCCTCCTATAACTTCTTTTCTCTTGCTGCTCTCTGCAGCAACCCAGAACTACTCATTTACAAGAGTGCCAATTCTTTGAATGCACCTTGTGCCCTGTTCTGTCATTGTGGTTGTGGTTTTTCTCTGTCTCCAGCTGGCGGATTACTATTCTATCATCTCGGCCTTCCAGGACCTGCCCCCCACCTCCCCATCTTTGGGCCAGGTTAGGCCACGCAGCACCCTGGGCCTTCCTGTCATCCCCCCAGCCAGTGATATCATCTGCATCTCCATGAGCTACTTTAGCACCTGCCTTTCAGTCTTCCCCTCCCCATGCCCCAAATTTCCCTACCATCGAAAAGACGCTGTGTGGTTAATCTAATCAACTTAGCTTCAGAATTCACTGATCTCTTCCACTGCATTTCAGCAGCACTTTGCCCAGATGCTCTCTTACATCCTACCATTGCCTGAGCCTCACACTACTCTGAAATCTTAAACTTTATTATATATCAACCTTCAATCAGAACCTCCCGTGCCTATGGCTTTCTCATTCCCTTACTCTCATCACCCCTCTACTCTCATAACCTCATGACCTCTATCACTTTGGCTGCAACTTTTCCAAGAATCTATGCAGTCTCCTGGCTTGGCATGCTCCTCTACTAAAGAATATTTTGCACTTCCACACAGTTCATCCATTCATCAACCTGCAGTTAAGGTTAGGTCCCCATGGCTTCACTAATGCTGTGGGGCAAACACCACCAATCCCCTCTTGATGAACAAATCCAATGGGCTCTTTTCAGGCCTGACATTTCTTCATCTTTTTCTGGCATCTGCCTCTTCTGGCTCCTTTCTTTCTTGGTGTCTTTGTCACCGTTCACCCCTGGTTCTCTCTGGCATTGTCTTCCCAGGATTCTTCAAGCATTTGTGCTCCCAGGAGATGGTCCTCAGTCTTATTTTCTCCTTGGCCATCTCATCACTTTCATGGTTTCAACTATTATTCATACACTGATGCCACAAAAATGTCTGCCTTTGGTTCAGATTTCTCCAAGCCCAGATTTGTATATATCAGTGCTCCCTACACTTCATCACGAGAAACGCAAGCCCAACAAATCCAAAAGGGAGCCTGTTATCATTCTCCTAAAATTTTATCTTATTCTTGCCTTTTCGTTGTTATTGTTATGAATGTACTGAATTGCCCTCTGCCCAATAACTCATTCCAGAAATGCGGAATCTTCACACACTTCTCCATTTTCTCATCCCCACATTGAATTAGGCATCAAGTCCTTTCTCTTCCACATCATTAACATTTCATGTTGTCCCTTCCCCGCCCCCACCACTGTGCTGTTCAAACCCGCTCTCTCCTGCCACAGCCCCTCTGAGCTGATCTCTCTACCCGCAAGGCTACATTCTTCCAGTCCTTTTCCCTCACTGTAGTCAGAGTGGTCTTCCTAAACACAAATCTGACCTCATTAGTCTCCTCAATCTCTACTCTCTACAGCTGTGACCCCTACCTTGGTTGCATGTTAGAATTGCCTACGCAGATATTTTTTAAATGCCAACACCTACAGATCCGGATTGAATTGGTCGGGAGTAGGATTGAGATATTTTTTTAAGTCCCTAAGTAATTCTGTTGCTAAACCAAAGCTGAGAACAACTATTCTACAGAATAAAATCAAAAGGCCTTCATTTAAGCCTGCAAAGTCCTACTCACTGCTTCATTTTCACCATTTCTGCTTCCATTCACTCTCTGTGCAGCCATATAAAATGATACAATTTCCTTTGCCATTGCCTTTGCTAACATTGTTTCCTCTATGTAAATTTTCTTGTCTGTCTACAAGGCTTTTTGTCACCTGTTATGGGTTGAATTGTGTCACCCAAAATTCATATGTTGAAGCCCTCATCCCCACTACCTCAGAATGTGACTGTATTTGGAGACAGGGCTTTTAAAGAGAAAATTAAAGTAAAATGAAGTTATATGGGAGGACCCTAATCCAATGACTGGTGTCCTTATAGGAAGGGGAGATTGGGACACATATAAGCATACACAGAGGAAAGACCATGTGAAGACATCTAAGAGGTAGCCATCTAAGAGCCAAGGAGAGAGGTCTCGGAAGAAACCAAACCTGCCAACACCTTGATCTTGGACTTCTACCTCCATAACTATGAGAAAATAAATTTCTGCTGTTTAAGCCACCCAGTCTGTGCTATTTTGTTATGGCAGCCTTAATACCTCACCTATACACGATCTTTTCTGATAGCACGCCTTCGCACCAGGAAGAGTTGGCCCTTCCTTTGTCTCTGCCCAGACTCTACATCCTTACAGGTGCATAGGTTGGCAGGCATAGCTCTTTAATGTTCCTATTTGGTTATTGTTTTTGGAGGGTCTAGACTCTAAGACTCTAGAAAATAGGGGATTCGTCTCAGTTGCCTTTACTCTAGCAGGGGTTAGGTTCAGTAACTATTGGTAAAGGTGAACTGAGATAACTCAAAGGGAGAATTGTTCATCTGGCCTCATTTCTCAGTGGTCTCTAGAACAAAATGAAGTTCTCAGATGTGCCAAGCCTGCACATGCTCCACTGCACCACGTGCTGCAGCCTGCCCAGCAGTGCTTTTTTCTCCCTTCTATGGAGGACAGACTCTCCAGTCTTCTTTAGACTCATCTTAGCAGTTCCTCCCCTGGAAAGCCTGAACTGACCATCATGGACTGGGCAAAGAAGGTCCCGAAGCGGCTCCCACAGCAGGCCTTGTTCTCCCTAACTAAAGCACATTCCATTAGTTGTAACTGTCTGTTCACTAGGGTGGGTAGTCCTACACTATGACTTTTTGATGGAACATAATGTATCTTTTTTTGTTCTTATTTTTGTGCTAGCAGAGGCTATCACAGTTCTGGCATGCAATAGACACTCTATGAATAGTTATTTTTAAATTTATTTTTTATTTTTTTTAATTTCAGCATATTATGGGGGTACAAATGTTTAGGTTACATGTGTTGCCTTTCTCCCCCCTTCCCACAATTGCAAACATGTGGAAACAACCCAAGTGCCCATCGAAACAGGAGTGGATTAATAAAATGTGGTATATGTATACTGTGGAGTACTATTCAGCTGTAAGAAACAACGATGATATAACACCTCTTGTATTTTTCTGGATAGAGCTGGGACCCATTCTACTAAGGGAAGTATTCCAAGAATGGAAAAATAAGCACCACATGTACTCACCAGCAAATTGGTTTCACTGATCAACACCTAAGTACACATATAGGAATAACACATATCGAGCGTCGGGCAGATGGGAGGGGGGAATAGAGGATGGGTATATACACACATAATGAGTGCATGAATAGTTCTTAAGTAAAGAAATCCTGGCTCTCTCTTAAAGTAAATGAGCACGGAATAAGACTTTGAATTAGATAGAATTAACCATTTGGTGCTCTGGAAACTTCCTTATAGTATGTACTAGGCTAGGTTACATGGCTTGCAACAGAAAGGCTCAGGTCTAGCCTGGGTCATCTGAGGTTCTGCTTCACACTGGGACTCAATCTAAAGGAGCAGCCTCCATCTGGAACATGGGCAATCACCATGGCCAAGGTGAAAGAGAACATGGCAAACCACAGGCTGACTCTTAAAACTTCTGCTCAGAAGAGACATGACACTTCTATTCAGATTCTATTGGTGCATGTCCAAAGGCCATACCTCAGCTCAATAAGGAGGCATTTAAAGTCCTGCTGGAGAGAGAGACACCAAATAAAGATAAACAGAATAAAACCTACTACCCGCTCACGCCTGTAATCCTAGCACTCTGGGAGGCCGAGGCGGGTGGATCTTTTGAGCTTAGGAGTTCGAGACCAGCCTGAGCAAGAGTGAGACCCCGTCTCTACTGAAAATAGAAAGAAATTAATTGGACAACTAAAAATATATAGAAAAAATTAGCCGGGCATGGTGGCACATGCC